>VWYK01088390.1:0-32037 GCA_013399775.1 Semnornis frantzii
CTTCACCAACTTTGTTGCCCTCCCCTGGACACATCTTTCTTGTATTGCTTCATCACAGCTCATGCCCTTAGAAAGACCCAGACACTGACGACTTGTCACAGTGGATGTAAACATCACCACTCTGAGGAGAAATACTGCAATGTAAGTCCGTTTTTCTTTCACTGGTCACAGTCTAAGAGAGGTGAGGGAGGGATGCAGAACATGGGATGGCAACGATGCAATACAGGGTACCCTCCCATATAAAAGCTAATTCAGTCCTTAAATCACACAGATATATGTGGCACTTATCAAAGTTTAGATCAAGCTATTTTTCCTAAGTAAAATTATAGGAAGAGATTAGGTAATTATACAATAAAGACACAGCAGAAAATACTTCTTTTCAATGCTTTTTATCTTTAAAGATAATCCCAAATCCAAGCTATATCTTAGGCTTTTTTATATCCTGCAGTGTAGACATATCTATCAAAATAAATGTGTTTATGCTGCAAGGCCAAGTTTATACCAGTGCAGAACTTAGCTAAATCTGAAGTGTTTGGGCACACACTTGTAATGCTAAGTGTTTGACTCAGGAATTAATTGTTTTTTCCTATTGGTTTGGCCATTTATAGTGTGAAATGGAGGAAAAACATTGTTATTTCTTCATCAGACAAAAAACCCCTCTGAATTAGTTTGTTGAGAAGTTCAAGTACTTTGAATCACTTTAATTATTTGGAATATTTGCCATGGTAGCAGATAGATGTGTATATCTGTGAAAAGTCATCTTGGGTTTGACAGATTCAAAGAATCTAAATGGAGTTTGATTTCTTATGTGCTGACATAAGAAATTTCAGGACAGTGAAACAGTGGGATGGTTTGAAAACTTCCCTCCGCCTGAGCATGCTGTAAGCTCATATAACTCCTGGTGGCTGGATAGGATGACAGAAGAAAACCTTTTTCCCTTACTATTCTTCAAAAACATTCTAAAATACAGTGAGAACAGCACAAGAAACTGTGAAGGAAAATAATAATTCTGTAGTCAGTGCTGTTAAGAGTGAGGCAATACACACATAAGCAATGATGAGCACTAGAAGAGTAGATCAGCGTTTGGCCATTGCTGTGCAAAATAGTCAATCACAGTATCACAGCATCACCAAGGTTGGAAGAGACCTCAAAGATCATCAAGTCCAGCCTGTTACCACAGACCTCAAGACTNAGCTAGCAAAATTCTTGAATTGCCTTTTCATAGGATCACAGAATGCACTGAGTTGGAAGGGACCTTTAAAGGTCATCTAGTCCACCCCCCCTGAAGTAAGCAGAGACATCTTTAGATCAGATTGCTTAGAGTCCCATTAAGCCTGATCTTGAATGTCTCCAGGGATGGGGCCTCCACCACCTCCCTGGGCAACCTGTTGAAGTGTTTCACCACCCTCAGAGTGAAGAATTTGGTTCTAATTTCTCATTTATTGCAGTATGTGTCTCTACGCCTTTTCCTTTACAGCCTTACATCAGTGGTTTATTTTTTTACCATTGTTTCTATGTGAGTGTAAGGTAAATACTAAAATGTTCCTTCTTTTTTTAGTACACAAAAGTATTACATGCCACAATGTTTAATTTGCATTAGTTGTAAGTTCTCAGGGAAATGAAAGAATAAATTATTTTTATGATAACACATACTTGTGCATTTTCCTAATTTTTAGGTCCTTATCAGTTTCCCAGAATTGAGTTCTCTCTCTAATTCTGGGAGGCATTATGGTGTACGACAAATCCTTTAGGTACATAAGAAGTAAGGAATTTTTTCAGAGATAAGAATGAATAAATCTTCAGGCTTTTAATGCTGATAAACACTGCCCTGGCCACGGTGTAAATGCAACTACTTTGTGAGCCTTTTCAGCTAACAGGCATGGTCCAACAAACCACTGCAAAGTGGATGGTGGTAGCTGAGAGGAAACCTCTGCACAGCACTCTCAGAGCCAAAGCTGCCAACAGCTTCAGCGAGTTCATTCCTCATTTGTATGACTGTAAAGGAAAGCGACTGTGGCCCATCACATCAGCACTTGGTGAGAAAGCTGTCATTGTCTGGTTTGATCCTGGAGTGCCACATGTTGGCTGAATTCCACAAACACTACAGGCTCTTCCACTGACTTTAGTGGGGTTACTCTGGGTTCTTACTGACGTGGTCTGAGGTCTCGTCCCCTGCTGTTGAAGTCAATGAAAAGATACTGACTGCAGCCTGAATGGTGCACTCAGGACAAGCTGATCTCTTTGTTTCTGCGTGAAGCTGTGCAAAAAGATCTTCAAGGCTAGGTACGGATAGGACAGACTCGAATGAAAATCTTTCAGAGTCTTCTTTCATTTTTTTTTTATGATAGCCATATTTTATCTTTGTGCCCTTAGACTGGAGCAGCAAATGGAATTGCTTTTTTATATTTAAATTCAGAATCTGTCTCTGTCTCTCAATTTTGCTGTGGGAGATTTAGGTATAGAAACACTGCAGCTTTGCATACTTTATCATTTTAGAGCTTTTTTCCCCTCCCAGTATCTCAGGTAAGGAAAAGCTAAGTCAGCTGCCAGAACTAACCAAAACCTGGCAGGAGATTTAGCCAGTGCAGGCTTTGTAGTTCTGCCTTGCTGGTTTAAGTAATGCTGATCTGTATGCAGAGAAGCAATATACCATATGTCATACAAGTGATCTATGCTAACTGCTCTAGCAAAGTAGGCATATTTTAAGGTGTCGAATTAGTACTGTATGCAGGCCAAGCCATAATAAATAAATAGTACAACTGCAATAATGCCACAGCAATGCCTCAGCAACTCATTGGCATAGATGGACTTAGATGTAAATTACTATAACAGTTAATTTACAGAGCACCACATGTAGGGAGCTTAAATACAGGCTGTGCTTTTGAAATTAGTATGCAGACAAAATTAGTGAAATGTTGTATTTGAGAACAGTTACAAATGTATTTTTTTAGGAGGAAAAAAACCTCCACAGCCCCTGCTTGACTGGATGGTAGTTGCTTGATTCTAGATTTCTGTTCCATCAGTTAAAAAGAAATGTTTAGAAGACACAAGTAGATAACTGCAGCTGGTCTGCATCTTTGTCTTCTGCGTGCCTCTGATTGTAGTGGTCATCTTAATGAATGTGTGTTATTATCTCTGCAGGAAAGACTGTGGCGAGTCTGTGAATCTCTCTATCAGTTATCTGAGACTGACTAATTTGAGGGTTGAACTGTACCACATTACAATTCACTGAGATCAACCAAAACTAATCACCCACCAATATTCTTTAACTGTAGTCTATTCTACCCGGGGCGGGGGGCAAACAGGAAAAGTCATCTTTCTTCTGTTGACTTCACTGGTGCAGAGGAGTTAGACATACCTGGGATTGATTTCCCTGACTCTGAGCAGGATGTGGATGATACCAAGTCTTTTGTTCCCTGTGAATAAAGCCATGTAAATAAGTAATACTAGTGGCTTTAATCATGCAGAAGGAATTCAGATGAACAGGGAAGTTATGCCTCAGGAAAAAGCAGAGAAACTTTCAAAATGCTTTACTGACAAGAGAGTTGAAGGATTAGAGAAATAAATGTTAACAGCCACATTTGAAAAGTGCTAGGGCTGAATTCTGCTGCAACTTTTATTTGTCAGATCAGCAGATTACTGGACTCATGCCAGTACATTGGAATATGGCAGCTGAAAGTCACACACTTGGCACAGGCGAAAGTCTGTGCTGGGCAGGAGTTGTAAGGGAAGGATGTAAATTCTCCTTTCAACTGCATGAAGAGCTGCAGATGTATAATTGTAACACACAGCAGCTCTTAGTAAGGGAAGGGATCTGCTCCTCTAGGTGCTGTGCAAGGGCAGAGCTGAATGGCTCTCAACTCTCAGTAAAATGAGGCTTTACAGCCTGAGCAGGCAATTGCGTAGCACTAGCCACAGGCTGACTGTGTTCTCTTCTCCCACAGGTAGTAAATGGACGGTTTGTGTTAATCATGGAGAAAGGTCCTGAACAAAAGACAGGTTCAGATTTCTGTTACATCTGTGCAGATTCTGGGATAGCTTCATCGTTATCTAAAGTATTTGGCTTAGGAGTGTTCTTGAAGGGCTGGTTGGGGCATACACATACATCCTGACCTCACTGCAGGGGTACACAGGGATGTGTGGTGAAGCTGTTTCCATGGGAAGCAAACCTGCAGGAGAGTGCCAGAAAGGACTACGATTCACTCTCCTTTGGTCCATGATTTGGACACCTGAGGATAAGTATCTCACAGGACTTTGCAACATATACCACTGCTTAGCATCAACAGGGACTTTTTCATCTTCAGCTCATTCTATTAGGGCAATGTGGGCTCAACAGTCTGCTGAAATCCTTCTAATAATGAAAATTTGAATAGCAAGATTGATTCCATTGCAAGAATTCTCCTGTGAAATGTCCTCTCTGTAAAACTACCTTACTGTCCTTTGCTTTTACCAGCAATGCCTTAGGTTCAAACTGTACAGTATGAATTTCACAGGAAAAAAATGTACCATGTAGTACACTTGATAAAAGGGTAAAAAAAAAACCTCAAAACAACAAAAAACCCAACCTGAACCTCAGCTTGGCCTAAGTAAATTTCATCTGGGCTAAGTAAATGGAAAACCTTGAGCAGGGCCTACTGTACACCCGCTGAAAATCTGGATTTCTGCAACTTTTTATAAGGACAAACTTACATTGCTTTCTCACAAGGATGCTTTTGATGTCCTCCCTCAGATAGCATTTTTTTTATGCAAGGCTGTGCTTTTTTTTTTTAGTTTTTATTCAGTACATTTTTACTGATCGTGGTACAATGTGCTGCTGTGCCTCCTATGCTGTATTAAACTGACGAGTTAGGTTGTGTTTCACCTTCTCCTTCCTTTCCTTTTATGTGATCTCTGCTAATCCTTCCTGGTCTTGGCTGTTGCCTCTCTGGCACCCACTTTTGTTGTGCCACTCTTGCTTTTGGCATAGTTTGCAGGTCCTTCACTGGACGCTCTTGCTTTTCAAGTAGGGCAAGCATGACACTTAGAGCAAGTTACAGCACTGTCCTGGCTTTGGTGTTGTGCCTAATTTGGTTATGAACTGGCTTTGCACCAACATGCACGGATCACACCAGCCGCTGTCAGTGGGAGCTATGCAGTGCGCGGGGCTGGAGCTCTGCACCTGGCAATTGATCAAGGAGAACTGAACAAGGTTTTCTCAGTGGCTCTGGTCTAAGTTTGTAGTTGTTTATGTCTACAATTCTAATGCCTTAATTAAACTTTCAGCGCATTATTCCATCTTTCATGGACTTGCTGTTTCATTAGCTCATCTGCTAATTAGTCTGTATTTTACCTGTATACTGTTTAGTGCTAAGTTACATTTGCTTTTCCCAGGTCAGCTTCTGTCTGCAAGGCTACAATATCCCTGAGCTTTTGAATTTATTTTATCTTCCTGACCTTAATGGCTGGGTTTGAGGATCTTTGTTCCTTCATTTTGACATATATAGCAGTAAAATACCTCAGTGGATTTTTTCTGATTACTTAATCAGCTCATTCTACTACAACATGTTAATCATTTGCAAGTTTCTAGATTTTATAGCATTTCATGAGCTATTAATTGGACTGCTTCTAAATATTTGCTTCTCAGTATTTTTAAATCTCTAGGAGGCATAGTTTTGAAGATAAGTTATTTTTTTTTTGGCATAATAATTACAGTAAAGCTTGAAAATCAGGAATGCAACCAGTTAGCTCTGTGGTATTACATCTTCAGAGCTTGAATGTAAAAAATGTCTGTGGTAATAGATATCTCCTCCTAATTTTTTAATTCCCTCCCCCAATACTAAAATAATTTCAATCTAAACTTCAAATAAATCCAATACTAAAATAATTTCAATCTAAACTTCCAATAAATCCAATGCTAAAATAATTTCAACCTAAGCTTCCAATAAATCCAATACTAAAGTAATTTCAATCTAATGGAATGGTTTCTAGTGGGTGTCTCCACTTTTTTACTATTCAGGCTTCTATTGCATTCATCAGAAAACATTGTTCACTTGACAGACTTTTTTCAAGTCAGTATCACCTGTCTAGAAATATAAATTTCTAGATGTATATTCATAAATATTAATATGAAAGCTACTCTAAAAAATCATTTGTAGAATAAGTAGTTGAATAGGAGCAAAGGGTGCNTAAGCTTCCAATAAATCCAATACTAAAATATTTTCAATCTAATGGAATGGTTTCTAGTGGGTGTCTCCACTTTTTTACTATTCAGGCTTCTATTGCATTCATCAGAAAACATTGTTCACTTGACAGACTTTTTTCAAGTCAGTATCACCTGTCTAGAAATATAAATTTCTAGATGTATATTCATAAATATTAATATGAAAGCTACTCTAAAAAATCATTTGTAGAATAAGTAGTTGAATAGGAGCAAAGGGTGCCTGAGTAGAAGTTATTAGATTTATTCACTTAATGGATTTCCTTCATTTATTCCATCATATTGATTTCATTCTGATAAATCTGAAAGTTCTTTAAGAATTAAGTGTGTCCAGCCAGTGAGAGCTCATACACAGTGTCCCTGTGGTTCACCTTGGTATTTCTAAGACACCTTTTGAAGGTGGCTTTTGTAATACAATCATACCTGCACTAAGTCCTTTTTTCTCTTTTCAGAAAAACTAACATATAATTAACTCACACTGCTTGCTTCAAAGCCTTGCCTGTGCTCATGGAAACTTCTCGTGGAGTGCTTCACAACTCAGTATGAGGAAGAATTACAAGACAGCTTTAGATACTTTTCCCCACTGTTGTATTTTAACTGAATGGAACTCTCTTACCACTTGATGTTTTATGTGGGTGTTGAGGCAGTAAAAAATGGGGAGTTGAATGCTTTCAGTCAGATGAAATAATGCATTTAGCATAGAAATGAAATGATCTTCCATATTCCAGCTAATGGCTCTAACTATGCTACCATTGTAACAAAAGGGGGGCTTAATTAATTTGTGTTTTAAGAGAATTTGGTGAGCAGAGTGTTGGTTTGGAAACAAAATGTGTAGGTGCCTTCATTTAGCAGATGCTCCACTCCAGTGAGGGGAGAAGCCTCTGAAAAGTAAAGGTACAGAGAATTTAAAGACCTGACTTCTTAGACACAGGTGCTTAGTTCACTAGTTCTAAGCATCAGGTGCATTGTACTATTATTGACCAACTCAGTGTTGGAGGTGACTCTTTTGGGCCCCTTTCTGAGATGTCCAACTCATACCATGGACTCTGCTAAGGATGGGACTCTGCAACTTATGCTTTGGGTTTCTTCTTAGATGTAGAAATATCTTTGGCTATGACTTCTAATGTTTGGTTTCAAGTGGAGATTCCTCAGACTGGTGTAACTCAACACGAAGGTCTAATCAGTTTCTTAATGATTTATTGCTGGAACACCTGCAGAAGTTATCAGTGATTTTTGAGCATGCTCTGTAAGATTCAGAAATAAACAGAGTTGCTCAGGTGCTGGAAGCAATAAAAAAGAAGGAAGACAGTATGGAGACAAGCAAGTTTGCATTTAGAAACTTGCAAACATTAAGGTTAAGGTCTTTCATTCGTTGAAAGAGTTGTGTAATGTTAGATTCCTTTCCTGGTTTACCTCAAGTCAAAACAAACCAAAAACACCCTAGAATACAAATAATGTATAACATGAAGTGGTCTAGAAATAGGAAATCCATTTGTGCTTTGATTTCTATGTTGCATGGGAAGAACACCCAGCACCACAAGCCAGAGAAGCAGAAAGCAAGGTTAAGGTTTGCAGAGCTGCTAAAGAAAGCATGATTGCTTAACTCTCTGTCCACATTATATATCAGCTTTCATGACTTTCACAACTTTCCTTGCTGTAGTTGAAAGTCACTAATATTTCTGTAGGAAGTGATCTAGCAGGACTGAGGAAACTGCAGTTGAATGTTCAGAAAGGCTTTGTGTCGCATTTGTGAGAAAACAAGAGGTGTTAGTTAATACAAAAGCAATGGCAAATTCCCTGGGTAAAACACAATTGGAGGCATTTAGAAATAACATGAAAAAGAGCAACTGCAGTTGCTGTTTAGTCTGTTAAGGAGCTGGCAAATTTAAAGGCTGTCTAATGATTTTGTTTTTTCTTTTGTAATGTAATTAGAGCTGCTGGATAACAGTTGTGTTATTCTGATTAGCCTGAACTGGAAGTACAGAACTGTTGTTTGGAAAATACCTTGATTGTGTAGGTTTCTTGCTATGCACAAGTTTTGAAAGAGCAGGTTTTCCCAGGAAATCTGTGTTTAAGAATTTAAAAGCCTTTTCAAGCTGTTTCTGGACTGTAGAAACCAAGAATACTTCTGAATCACTCAGTCCTGGAGTGAGGTTCAGCTATATCTTCACTCCAGGAGGGGACGAGACACAGACCTGCACAAATCCTTCTGCAAACCTTTTGCTTTGTGGTTTCTGTAGAAGGAAGGTTGGAAAGTGTGCTTCATGCATGTGTTCCAACAGGCATCTTACCTGAAGTAGGCAGGGAGAAGGAGTCTGGAGCAGGTGGGTCTCCATATAACTACTCCTTCTCCAGTCCAGTGAGCAACACTAATGTGCACCATTTAACTGTCAGACAATGTGATTATTTGTATTGCTTTAAAAGCAAACTTCAGAGTACAACCCAGAAGCAACAATTAGGTGTAAAACTGAGATCTCTCTCTGTTAGACTGGTGTCCTGGGATCTAATGTAACTTTCCAGTTATTTAGGTTGTGCTTTGTTATTGAAAGCTTCCTTTAGCAATTATTTTATTCTTCATTTCCTTGAAAGTCTGCCTGCAAAAAGCTGCATAGAAATTTGTGTTTGTAGATAGCAACCACGAGCAAAACATTTTATGGTTGATACATTTTCAAGGTTTTAATGATTAATTATTAGTTTCTTGGCCAGAAATAATAATGTCAACATCCTGAAAATAAAATTACTTTTGCCATAGCTCAGGAAATGAAGGGGAGAGAGCTTTGTTGACTGTGTGTTCTCATGGGCTGGAAAGATCCTATTGTGATAAGCTAACGTAAAAAATTTGGAACACGCTTGGCATAATTTTAAAGAATTAGAGTCAGGAAGTAGATAACTCCATGGAGTTGTATAGAAGTGAAAGAAAATAAAGCAAATCAACTGCATTTGAGATAGATTGTGAGCTTCTGCTGCCCCTAGATTAACCTGTTCAAGTATCCTGTTCTATATAATTTATGCCAGTTCAGCTCAATTTGAACAGGAGTTCCAAAAAATCAATGGATCTGCTTTTCCTTCACAGCCAGTGATAGGTAAGATCTGACAATCATGTTGATACATAGATACACACACACACACACATTTCAATCTCTGTTGAAATCTCCTTTCCCTTTTCAACATCTTTACGCATTTTTCTCATAACATTTTTAAAAATCTGTTCTCTAAAATTCTCAGAAGAAAATATTCCTGGCTAGAACATGTCAGAAACTTCGTCTCAGTTTATTCTGTATACCATATATCCTTGATATATTTTCCTTCCGGTTTTTCCTTCCATTTGGCATTCAAAGTGCTCTATTTTCCTTTCTTTCTGAAGCAGGATTTACATGGATGCATCAATGTTTGTATCACTGGAAGTCAAAGATCCGTTTGGACTTTCTTACTTGCAACTGGTGGCTGATTGCATATTGCTGCTAGCTCGAAAATAAGCAGTACAACACTTACGTTTTTACTCTCCTACTTTCCTGCTGGGTCTGAGACTATCTTGGGAATGCTGTGGCCTTTCTTCAAAAGTTTATAATCTTATAGCAGAGGCCAAATAAGTTTGAATAACCTCTCAGTGCAGAGAACTCCAAATCTAGGACAGTAACTTCCTATGAAACAGCAAGGTATTATGGAAAAAAAAAAAGGGACCTATCTGTGGCTCCTTCAGCCTAGTGTTGACTGTGTCTGGCAGTTAAGAGCTGCTGGGGCATGCTAGCCTTTCTCAGAACATATTTCCAGGACTGGGTGCCTGTGGCAAGCTAGGTGTGAAGAGACTGTGTGGGTTGCAAACAGCTTTAGTCACCTACATGTTCAGCACCGTCTAGGCGCTGACAACTTGAAGTCAGTAGGAAAACTTTAAGTCTGCAAAAAGTTTTCAGCTCAAATTTAGCTCCCTTGGTAAGACTCTTGTCTGTGTCTCTTGTATTCAAATGCTGAATTCCACACAAGGTGCAAGCAAAAGTCTGTTTGTGACTTTCTTGGCACCTATTTGATGGCTGATAACTGCATTGGCATTACAGTCATTGTCTCCACATGTAGGACAGTGAAGACGTTCCAGCCATAGTCAGGAATGCCTCTGAGACCTCTATGAAAACCTTGCCCAAATACAGAGCCTTCCTGCCACCTCTGTGCCTGCCTTTGTGCTCTCCTAGAAAGGGATGAAGAGAAGAGTGCTCTTCTGCTTACTCAGCTCCAGAATCAGCTTAGTTAAAAGATGAGGCTATAGTTTAACAGGGTTTTGTCTTTAGTGGTGGTATTAGCCCTTTTGCAGCTGCTCCTCCTTTTCTTTATGCTTGGTCTTGTCTGTGTGCTAAAGGACCCTCTCCTAAGTGGTCCTTACAAAAACTGTTGTGAACAGACTCAGACATTTGGCTTGGTGAAGTAGTTCATAGTGCAGCTGTACATGCAAATTGTCGAGGGGTCCTGTGCTGCCAAGAAGGTCATGAGGGGGAGCCCACTCAGCAGGAAAGACATTCCTTAAGCAGACATTGCTATGAAGACCACCATGTCACAACACATTGTCTGAGTGCAGTCAGAGAAATACCTAGGAAAATCTTTTTGGAAAGATGCTTTGGGCTGTGTGGTGCAGATTGCCTCTTATACACACTGCATCCTACACATCAGGTATGACTCACTCCAATATCTAGGCTGAGGGCACTATGGCCTTCAGTTAGGCTTTTTGGAACTTGATCAGGGGACAGTAACACATTTTAAGAAGAGAGTTCAGTTCTGGATGTAAAACATATTGAAAAGATGGCATAGGTGATGAGGTACCCAGAGGAGAGATGAAGCACATTTGAATCAGGTTCCTTTTGTCATACTGAGTTTGCATTTGAAACTGTAGTCAACTTCCATGGAGTGGGATCATAGAATCATAGAATGCTTTGAGTTGAAAGAGACCTTTAAAGGTCATTTAGTCCAACCTCCCTGCAGTGAGCAGGGGCAAGGCTTGTCTGCTGAGGCACTTTCCTTCTTGAATGTCACATACATAAAAGGTTATGTGCCTTGCTTTAGAAATAAAGATCTTCCTAAAGAAAGGGCCTTCTGTCAACCAGAGAGTCAGCAGCAGCTTCACATTGGATCTTTTCAATTTTTAAGATTTAAGAAACTGGGGAATACATTCTCACATTCCTGTGTTATAAAGGCTTAAAGAGGTTGTGGTTGCAAATAGATACCTGCTGTCATCTTGGAAGAGTGTTTGATGTCATGTCTTTGGTCTCTGAATCTACCCCATCCTCCTCAATTACTTGCACCTTCCCTAGATAGAGTGATAACAGCAGTATGTTCTCAGCCCTGAGCACAATACTGTATTGAACAGAAGGGGCTGGTTTTTCTCTCCCTGCTTGCCTCCTTTCCTCTGGTTCTCAGGCTGTGTCAAGCTGTAATCCACCTCTGGTGCCAGCTGCCTTTGCTCACTTGTTATATTTTCAAGCACGAACTTGGACCCTCCCCTGTCCTTGAGCACTGGCAAAAATACCTCCTTATCTTATCTTACACCTCTCAGATCACTGCTTCAGCACTTTGTGTTCTTGAGCAAGGAAAACTGTGATGCTTAAAAGCTTGTGAGCAAGTGCCTCTGAGTGGCCTGTTTATCATGCTGACCACCATTATCACCCTGTTTCCTGGTACCCAGTCATCTGAACCTCCCATCTTCTGTGTTGGGCTGTGACTGTCAGCCCCTAGAGACAGGGTCTCTGTTGGGCTGTGACTGTCAGCCCCTAGAGACGGGGGCTGTGTTGGGCTGTGACTGTCAGCCCCTAGAGACGGGGGCTGTGTTGGGCTGTGACTGTCAGCCCCTAGAGGCGGGGACTGTGTTAGGCTGTGACTCTCAACCCCTAGAGACACTGTTCTGTTTTGGCACAGGGTGGAAAAGATTCATATGAAGAGAAGCATTACAGAATTGGGACTACACTAAGTTATTATAATTCAAGCAATGAGTTCAGAGATGACCTTACTAACTCTGACCCAGCTTTTATACCACCATTGCTGAATGCTACATCAAGAGATTGAGAGCTTGGGACTTGTAGAGGGTGCAGGCTACAGTAATGTGCTGCTGAAGTTGGTCCATTAGTGGGTTCGATGCAAAGTGTGAGTTTCCTTCCTGTGCTGGTGTGCAGGATAAACCTGTGGCTCTGATCTTTCAAAGCAATTTACAACCTTCTGGTAGATCCTCCATTATATGTGTGATGAGGCAGTGTGTTCTCACCTTGTGCCATGTGCACAAAGGAGTGAAACATTTGTGATCTTGCTTTTAAACCTGCTACTATCTGTGTGTGTTGTAGTAGCCAAGTTTGGAAATCTCAGCTTGGATTTAGATCTTGAATACAACCTCCAAGAAAATTTCCACCTCCTGTAAGTTTAATGTTCAGTAAAGACAAGATGACTAAGGGTTATCAGGCCACTAAAGCTAGGATCTCTTGAAAAACAAAGAGAAATTTAGTGATTCTGATGCCTCAGTTTTCTGATTGGTACTGTAACCGCCATCCCTGCCCCTGCGACTACCATCCAGAGAACCTGTCTGATATCTAATATGAATTTTCTCTCCAAAGGTTTAAACATTTTGTTTTCCAAGTGGAATTATCTACTTTTAAATGCTTATCACTCATGTTGAGCTATACTGAATAAGTGAAATACATTTTCATGGGCAGTACCAAAAGTGACTTATATTTTGAGTCAGTTATAGTGCTGGATGGGCATATTGAGAAAATAATTAAAGAGAAGACTGTGACATTCACCAGGAGATTATGTGTGATAACGTTGGCATCTAAACAGCTGTAGTTGTTTACTTTCTGAAGCTCCTGACAAACCTGGATGACTGTCAGAGGTGAGGATGTGGACCCTCCTATGCTGGTACGCCTGGGATGAGAGATGTCCTTCAGCCCCTATGCTTTTCCTGGAGGGAGCAGCTCTGGAAGTGCAGCTGCTGAGAGGGGAGGGTGGAGTTTGCACCCAGCAGTGCCTGTACTGGGACAGTTCAGCTGTTCCTACATACCCCTGTAGCAGCAACTACAAGAGAGCAGAAGCAGGGAGTGGAGGCTGTGGTGTGTCAGCTGTGCACCACCACACATATCTTGACGACCTCAGTATCGGCCCAGTTGGGCATCTTTGCTCCACTGCAATCCTTTAGCAGTGATGAAATTACTTCTCTCTGTTTCATTTTAAAGTCTGCATTCGGGTTCAGACAAAAACTTCAAGTAGCATGCACCTGAAGCAGTCATGCATTACCCAACTGGAATAATGAGATAGTCCTTGGTTTAGTGGTTTGGGTTCTTTTTTTTGACTGAGACCAGGGGAAATGAGAACGTGATAGGCTTTTTTCAGATGATTAAATCCTGCTAGATCCAGCTCCTGTGGAGGTCTGACACACCATCTTTTATCTCTAGATGAGCTCGAGTTCACATTCAGTCTGTGCTGAAGTCACATGCCTTTCCCAAGTTCTGGCAATTATGCAAAGATCTGTTGGGAGCACCAGTTATGCCCCACTGGAAAAAAAAAAAAAAACACTCATCTTTTTCTGAACAACTGTTGTCAATAAAAATAATTTATAAGCATGAAAGTCAATGAGATGTGGTTTCTTTGCTATGTGTCCAGCTTAGCAGAGAAAGATACCTGCCAGCAGAGGGTCATATATTACCCACGGTATCTTAAAATAAATGCCAACACGATTTTAATAGAACCCTTAGAAATAGAAGTGGAATTTTAACAGCATTAGCATTAGCCTTTATTTCTTGAACTGATAGAGTGCAGCTCAGAAGAAAGCAGGTATTGCAGATGAGGTTTTCAGTGCAAGCAAAAGATGTAGCTACCTAAATCACCTTGAAAGGCATTCGGGTTTAAACATTTTAATCACTTTAGGGATCTTTGTAAATGATGGTCTAAGACCTTTTCTTTTGGATTATAATGCCGTGTCTGTGACTGTTTTGTTTCTTCCCACAAAGCAGTTAGTAGATGACAAAGGTGACTTGCATAGTCATTTGTATGAAATGAAATGAGTGCACTGCAGATCTATCATCCCCATGACATTAATTAAGGCCTAAAGACTTTGGCCTGTCACTAAATTCCTCCCCCTCATGAATTTATAACATACAGCAACCTAGAACTCTGACCTAACATACAAGATTACTTGGATTATTTTCTGTGTTTCTTCTGTGCACTGCTTTATTCTCTTTGTATGCAACATTCTCACCAGAATGTGCTATTTAACATTAATTGTTACTGGTTGTTTAAATTGTGGTTGAAATCTGTGAACCTGGTTGCAATGAGTTTTCTTAACTGTGGCCAGAATCGGTACATACACAGATATAGAAACTAAGCAAATGTATTGCAGCAGATCTAACACATGAAAGCAGGGCTAGGATCATCTATTCAAGTTGATCCCCACCAAGCCTTAGTAGTTTTTATATTGAGGACAAAAATATCTCAGGGGACAGTGGGATCAGATATAAGATTAGGTTTTACTGCCTTAAATTTAATGTCTGAACACAGAATTATCTGTGTGACCAATACTTGAGTGGCAGATGCTACACCAAATCTTCTTTCCTGTAGTGGACACAGTGGGCAAAGTTTGAGACCAGAGGCTTTGGGGACAGTGTTTTAACATTGGGTTCTGAGCTACAGTGCTCTTCTTCTGGGATCACTGACACATCGTGCAGATTAAATTTATCTTGGTATCTCTACACTGAATTGTTTATTTTCTCAAAGCAGGACCAAAATCTTGGCAACAATAAATAGCTGTAAAGTTCAGAACCAAAGTCTTGGCAGCAACATAAGTTCAAAATATCACAAACTGGTATGATGTAGTGTCTGAAGATAGATCATGGACAGTTCACACACACTAAAGGTGATTTTTCTTGTCTTTGTTGGGTTTGAATTCCTTGGAAATCTTTCAGAAGATGTGCAAATTATTTACTAGGATCTCTTTTCACATGGTAAACTTTTGCTTTATGCTCAGCCTTTAAATAGATATTGATTAGTTGTTAGCACTAGATGTAGTAAGCATTCTTGTTTTAAGTACCAATATTTAACCTCACCTGTTTAAATACATTTTCACATGCTCACTTGTCTAATAAATTTAGTGGTACTACATGATCTATTCAAACATCTAAGGGAATGTTAAAACAATTATCACAGCTTCCTGGGAAGCAAGATTCCAAAAAAAAAGAAAAAAAAAAAAAAAAGGCATCAAGAAAATGTAAAATTTTTTTGCTCTGAGCATAACTTTGTGTATGTTTAGTTTAAAATGGCTGAGGAAGACTATGTCACTGTGTGATGGTTTGGGAGTTCCCTGCCTCCCCCTCCCACTTTATAAAATCCCCCAGACTAGACTCAGCCAGCTGGAAGTTAAGGACTGAAGCTGTATTTACAGCTTAGCACAATGTACAAGCAGAGATATATACAATAGACAGGAATATTTACAGCAATATACAAGGTAAAGGTAATACAGAAACACANTTTTGTATTCTTAGTCTTAAACATCTCAGCAAGCCTATGAGTGAAGTAGACATCACCATTGTTTTCCTTTCACAACCTATAACATAATTTTCTCCATTAAAATATTCCAATTAGCCTCAAACCAGCACACACTGATGGAAAAAACCTTCCATTAGAGCTACTTCCGGTATAATTAAATCAGTAAAAGAATATCCTTTAAAATTCAAATCTAACCAAGAAAAAGTCTATAGATAACTAGTTGGGAACAGCTGATTTAAGTAGTGAATATCCAAGTAGTTCCCCAGTGGAAGTTTAATGTTATGAATGAGCACATTATTTTTCTCCTTTCCACAATCCAAATGCAAAATCAGTGATTTATGTTGGGAAGTGAATGCAGACAAACTTGGATGAGTAAAAATAAGGTTTTTATTTTTTTTTTCCTTTCCATGGTGCTAAAAGCATAAATCAAAATGACATTGCTGTTAGGCTCTAGATTTCAGTGGACCTGCTTCATGTGAGGTGAAAACATATTCCAGAGTTAAGAATTTTCTCTTTCAGAAGCATATAGGCCTAGACAATTTTAATGTTGCTTCTCAGGCTGCTTTACTACTTTTGTCCCAAATTCTAATCCGTTAAATTTCACAATCTAGTTTAAACTTTGATTGGTAACATGTTTTATCTCTTGCCTTCAAAGCTTTTCCACTTCTGTTTGGATAAAAATCTTTTTCTTCTTTGAAGAAAACCCAAATGTCCTAGGAGATATCCCCTTATAACTCTGGTTGTGTTTTCCACCAGCTCAGCGTTTGCTGGCTTCAGGAGTATGTTTATCCTGAGTGTTTGTGTTTTGATGATTTCAAAGGTTGATATTTTCACTTATTTCCTTTTGTTCTGTTCTTGCAGTCTTTTGTTCAGATCATTCTCCATCAAAGGGCACCAGTTCACCTGGATTTGAATTAATGACAATTTGCACAGAGACCTTTTTGCTCATTGTTGGTCTTAGCATACAGGTGGATTCGCCTCCATTTTTGCTTTTGGTTGCCTTCAGCTTCCCCAGCAATCTAAATATTAGATGCAACCTCATGAATGCCTTTAAATTGCTGAAAACTCATAACTGAAAACTTGTTATTTGTATTCAGACCTTTACCCAATTCTCTTCTTGTTTGTTTTAGCATAGCAAGCCAAAGAAACCAATTCTAGTAGCAAAGTGAAGAACTGTCATTTTTAGGTCAAGGTTAATAATGACTATTAGCTCATCCTGTATCACTCCAACCTCACCATTCCTTTTAGTAATTTCCTTATTAGAGATTACCAGGGAAAATCATCAGCAAAAGTTCTGCATGGAATTTGGCAGCTTGTCTTAACTGTATTTTTACATTGCAACAACATTAAAAACACACCAGGCCTACAATGAACATAGAAATGTTTATTTTCTGTTTACACCAAGTACACCCTTAAGTGTCCACTTCTAATGACTGTTCTCTCACTGACCTCTGTGCAATGTTTGTATCAATGGGAACAAATAATTTTGATCTCCTAAAGGTTTTATCCATTTTTTTTCCACAAGGAAAACTGCATCACATGGAAAAGGCATTGGCAGTTCTGGAAATGCCAAAAGCCTTTCATCTTTGTGTGGGGATAATTTTGTTCTTTAGAGATTTTTTTTTTGTTTCCCCTTGTCTTTTTTGTTTCCCCTTATCTTTTTTGTTTCCCCTTGTCTTCTCTGTTTTCTTCATCTGTTTTCTTCCCTGAACCTCAGTGCAAGCTTCGTGAATTTATTTTCCCCGGCCCCTAAAGCTCTGTTGGTCTGTAATGTACTGATTCAGGATATTGCAGTGAGGTGAGTGCCACCTCCAGAGGGCTGCCCATCTCTAGTGACTCCATCTTTATTACTGTCTTTGATCCCTAGGGACTTGCTTTAAGTTACAAGAGGCTGGTCATGAAAAATGCTACCGCTTTGTCCTCATGCTTACATGCTTGAAATTGCATCTACTCAAGATCACACTGTGTTGATGTGTTGAATCTTGAAATATATTCCCAATTTGTCTTCTAAGTGTGTTGAGCTGTCAAGTCAGAGCAAATGTGAAGCATCAGAGAAGATAATACAGCTACTAAAAAAGTGCATCAGCGACCAATTTGTAATTGTCCCGAAGTGGCTTTTTAAGAGCTTTCAAGAGAAAGGACACAGCCAAAATCACAGCTTGCAAAAGAAAGAGAGATAGTAACATTGTTTTGTTCAAAGTGTTGACCTCAGCTAGGCATTTGATAAGATGTGCCTCAGGACAGACTCACCCAGAATAGCCATCACCCAGGGGCTGGCACTAGAAAACTGAAAATTTGTAATTATACCACAAAATTAAAAAATCATTTCCTCCTCCCCCCCCCCCTTTTNTTTTTTCCTCTAATCATATGTGGCCTGATCCTTTAAGAAGGAAATTGTTATAGCCACGATCTGATGATCTGATCTGAAGCTGATCTTGAGTACTCCATCCTTCCTTATTCTTATTGTTTTTCATTGCCCATTCACCACTGCAGTTTTCTCTCCATTTACAGATATCATCTCCAGCACTTTGCTGTTAGTCCCCTTCTTATACTTATACAGACTCTAACAGGTCTGGAGACATTGCCAGTTCACTTTTTCTTCTTTTCCTGACATAAGCATCTAAACCCAGTGATTCTAGAAGACAGTGAATCCTGACTCTTTGTCACTATTACTATGAAGTAAGGTTAGATGCCTGATTTTGACTAGACACCTAACTTTCAGATGTTGGAGCTACTGTGTATACCTGAAAGTGAAGGCCTCAAACTACTTGCTTTTGACTGGTAAAATACTTCACCAGCAGCTGATTGATGTGTCCTGACATGGCTTGCTACCATGGGTGAAAAGTCCTTTCATTTAAAATTACAGAGCCAAACCCTTAGTGAGCAACCATCATGTAATGACAACATATCAGTTTGTTGCAGTTGAGGATACAGCCATGAACAAAATGTGTAATATGGTTTTTAAAAAAACCTCTTACATTTGAGTGGTGGTTTTGGTTTTTTTTTTTTTTGGGGGGGGGAGTTGGTTTGGTTTCTTTTTTAATCTAAATTAATTGAATGGAATGAAAAAAACCCCAACCAAACCAGTTTCTTCTGGTCCTTAATTCTTAGCATGTATTAAAACCAAACTAGAGTTTTTCTGCTTTGGATCAGTGTGCTGGGAAAATAAATTCATGCAAGAAATAAGATTAGGGCAAAAATTAGAACAAACAAACAAACAAAAAAAGCCTCAGAACTACTTCAGTGACTCTTTCCACGTTGAGGAATTGTACACACCCATGCAAAGGATATGGAAATAAAATCTTTTCATGTCAGGATGAGGAAGCATTTTACATCAGTGCTGCCACTGTAAATGACAGCAAAATGAGGAGAGTGATGGCAGCACCTTCAGCAGTTGTGACTGCACATCAGGGTGGCTGCTGGAAGGCAAGTAAGCAGAACAGGTTGCAGTTAGGTTTGACTTTGTTGCTAACAAGCTTAATAAGGGTAGAATAGATTAAGAAGGGAATATGATCTCATTATCTTAGAGAAGATGGATGACTGTATTCTTTCAGATAGCTGCTGTGTTTCAGGCTTATGGTGCAAGTAGCTGCCCAGCAACAGGCTGGGGGCTTTCTCATCCCTTGCGTGGGGTACCACAGGTGAGAGTCTCTTCCCGAGGGGCAAATTTCACTTGTAGATGTGACGCACAGCCCTCCTGCCCTTGGGAGGAGAGGACTTCTCTCCTGAGCTGAGAGAAGCTGAACAGAGCAGTTAAGAGAGTCAGACAGGTTCACAAATGAGCCTGCAGGGACTTCCTTGCCTCCACTCAGAGCCTCAAGTGGATGGGGAGGATGTAAGTCTCAGGTCAGGAGGGGTCTCAGATCAAATCCAGCATTCAGCTGGTGCCACAGTGTCTTCCTGTGCTGCAGACACTCCTGTACTGGAGATGGTCTTCAAGGCTTGGGGAAGCAGGTGGTGGAAGTAGGAGACTTACTTCATAAGCCTGTGGGTAGCTGAATTTGCTGCACTGGAGTGGATCACACAGTATTTTTCCTTTGGGGTGCAAATGAAGCTGACCTCACAAGCTTTTTGTTTCCTTTGATTATATTAGTTTGAGAAGCAGGGAAAGAACCACTAACCTTGGTCTGTGTTGGTACCACTGGCACGCAGGGCAGAAGAAAGCCTAGGTGCCAGCTGCTGGGCAGGAGACTGGCCTCCATGACCTCTCTGCTCTGAAATACTATCAATTCCAGTGAAAGACCCACAAGGTGGGCACAAAACCACAATATCAGGGCATGGCTGACTCAATTATGTAGAGAGGAATTTATTTGTACTAGGAACTAAGTGTTTTGGGAATATTATGCCCTAGAGAAGTAGACTTTAACCAAAATGGAGCCCGACTGCTGGCTCTGAAAATGAAAAAGATCATAGAGGACTAGCTAAACTAGAAGCAGAGGAAAAGCTGACAGGCACTGAGGAACACTTGCTCCAGTCCAATGCAGTCCACAATGAGGATGTGGCTAATGTTCAACGAACCTCTAAAAAGACCAGAAGGAACATAAATAAGAGCTGTGATAATGGGGAATGCAAATCAGATTGCTTACAGTGCCAGTTGAGTAGCATATGCAATACCAAGCCAGCCCAAAAGTTGTGGATGCTTCTACAGCAATAGTAGAAGCCTGAAATATAAAATAGAAAAATTAGAATAGTTAGCACCAGTGACACACCTGACAGGAGACACATCACAGAAACTGTTTGGAGGGTGGCATACAGGTTATTATGATGCTAGGACATCGATTTTATAGATAGTACAGAGGATATTAAGGTGTGGGAGAGTCACATTACAGGAAGGATAATGCTGAATTCAAATGCAGTAAAATATTCTGGGAAAAGAAGCACACGGAGGAATCCATGTGGATAAAGTCCAGCTCTTTAATGGGGAAAATGGAGCATTATCTTTAGTGAAACTGAAGAAGCTGCAGTTATGGTAAGTCAAATGATAGAAGATTTTAACTATCTAGATGTAGCTCGGTGCCTCTTCAGTATGAGATGTAGAAAGAAAGTTAATTTTAAAGGGATAGAAAGCTTCTTCCTGCATCAGCTTATCTCAGAATCTGGGGGAAAAAAACTTGGTATGGAGAACCATGAATTCAGTCTTGAGGGGTGCACAGGACTTCAGTCAAGAATTACTAATGAGTGAGCTGCTCTGTAACCATGATCACAACATAGTTGGAGTTGATCTTTGGATCATGAGAGAGAGAGACAAATCCAGCAGACAGATATTCAATTTCAAGAAAGAGCACAAGATTAAAAAGGAGACAGTAAAAGAACCCAACCAAACCAACAATAAAAAAAATTCAACTAGCTGACTGAAAAATCCTGTAAGGAATACTTCAGCAAGCAAGAGCCTGGAGTATATATTGCAAGCCCAGTTAAACTGTGTACTGCAATTCCAGGAGAAAATGAAGTCATCAAATGAAATCTCTTCAAGGCTCAAGGGAAAAGCTATCATAGCAAATGATAGGAAATGGAGAAAGGTTACTATCTTAAGGAAAAGAATGGCAGTTAAAAAATGGAAGGCCTACACAAAGGAGACAAAACAAAAAAGGCACATAATGCAAGGGAAGTAGAAAAGGAAACAAAAAATTAAGAGGATTGAGAATTTGAAGAGTATATTAAAAAGGTGTGTAGCCTGTTTTGCCAGAGATGTGGTGGTTTAGCAAACCCATGCTCAAAGGAGGTTCTGAATAGGCAGGGCCCGGGACCAGCAAACTGATGAATCTGTCCTCCAGCCCTGCCAAGGCTGTAGAGTCTGTGATAAAGAAAAGGTCACTGAGAGTGTGGATAAAGATAATTTATTGGGAAGATTCCAGTAAGGGTAAACCTCACTGGCATGATGGGGTTCTATTTGTTCCAGTTTATTGTGTGTGCCAGTGACTGTGTGGATAAAGAGGATCGAGTGGTCTGAGTATATTTGGATTTTCTAAAAGCTCCTGACATGTTTTTTAACCAAAGTCTCTTGAGGAAACTAAACTGCTTTAAGGATAAATAAAAGGTTCTTTTGTGGATTGAGAGATGGTTAGATAGCAGCAGGTAGGGTTCAATGGTCAGTTTTGAAGTGACCAATTCATTAGGGGAGGTCTTTAATGAATCTGTATTGGGACCAGTTTTATTCAAGGTCCTCATCAGTAATCTGGACATGGAAGTAAATAGTGAAATCTTCAATTTCAGAGATGAGAGTAAGCTATTTTGGGAAGTGAAATACCATGCTGGTGGTGAGGATTGTCAAAAGGACCTCAGTGAGTAGGCAAAAAAGAAATGGATAGCTTCAGAGGAGATAGCTGAGGCAGGTAAAATAATCCCAATTATGTTTGTGTGATGCTGAGCTCAGAAACAGCAGGTACAACTCAGGAGGGCAATTTCAGTCATCGTTGGCAGCTGCCCACAGTTATCTGTTCAACAAGGAATGGAATCCTCAGGAGAGTTTTGAGAACAAACCAGAAAGAACTCTTCTGCTACTCTTCAAAACATTGGTGTGCCATATCATAAATCTCTCTATGTATTTCTGGTCTCTGCATCTTAGGAAAGGAAGTTAGAGGAAGGGCAACTGAAAGGAGTAAGGCTGTAAAGCCTTACATGGAGACACTAAGGAGCCTGGGAATTCAGTTTGGAGAGAGAAAAACAGAGGATGACCAAAATTTGTGTAATCTAATGGTAATGAATAAGGTATATGTGGGTTTTTCACCGAAGCCCAACATACTAGATGAGTTTAAACCAGACATTGCAAAGGACTTTTTTATACAGTGGATAGAGGAATTTTAGAAACTCTTGCAAGAGAAATTTAAGGAGACAAATATGATCAGCAGGACAATAAATGAATCATGGGGAAAGTTATGAAATCTGGTCTAGAGACAGACACTAAAAAACTTAAACAGGGACATGCTTAACTTGACTAAGACAGAGATTTGGGGTATTAGAAGTCACTAAGAGGAAGGGACTGTAGCTAACCAGCATTACTCCCCCAAAGCAGCACTTCTCGTTGCCTCTATCTGAGACAGAGTACTGGCCTGAGTGGGCTCATGTTCTGACTCAATGTGACATTTCTTCTGTCCTTGCAGCTTGTAAATTTACCCCAACTGGAAGGGAAGATTCTTTCCAAAAATATTCTTTGTCTTTTAAGACTTCTTCCTCTTCTTTTCAATAACCATTTCAAACCTTCACTAGTAGAACCCAAGACAAGAGCAGAGATTATTTCCACACAATATAAAAACCAAAAAATAGAAAAAAAAAAGGCAGACATTTATCTGAAAAGCAGTGGAATGGGAGTAAAGAAAGCAAGCAAAACCTTCCTACCTATTTTGGGAACATTTGCCATGCTCTGCTGTTATTTGATCATCTCTGCCATTTCACACAACTCAATAAAATGGTACCAAGAGTTACCTTTGCCCATTAACTGTCCTCACTTCATGCCAACAGGTCTCCATCCAACCCCTACACATATGCCTTTGTGGCTGATCATCATAGAAAGATTTTAGTAGTTCCTCATTTAGCAGGATTCTGTGATTCAGGGTAATAGCAATCCAAAGCTGCAGAAATGCAAGTGAGCCCACCACTAGCAAGCTCAAGTATATTTTGAGCCCAGGCTCAAAACTATTTCAGAATTAATGAGCCAGCTTAAAAGGTCATGAGATTTTTAGTGAAAGCAAATACGATGATTCTTGTGCCTTGCCAATGGAATTTTGCAATCTGAGTAGATCTTTAAGGTTTTCATCAATCCCTTAGCATGGGACACTTCCTTTTTAATGAAAATGAAACTTCTCATTGCTCCAGGAAGTGGAGATATAAAGAACATGACAAAAACCCAGGGATGTGGCAACAAAGACAGCTGCTCCCTGACGCCTCAAAAGGTAAGCAATGTTTCATGAGAACCTGCTCTCATCCAGCCAGAGAGGAATTTTGAGTTTTAAAATGGGATTAGTTCTGCTAATACCCAGTCCATAGATCTTTAGGACAGCAGAAGGAACAGAGACTACACAACCTTTCTCAGAGGGTACATGTGCTAATACTTTCTGCTTTAGTGCAAACCTACACAGATTGACTCACAGCTTGTACATATTAGCATATGCAAACCTTTGAGCTCCTGGCTGTGATTTGGGTTTCTTTACATGCACACATATAGAATCATAGAATGGTAAGGTTGGAAGGGACCTCACGGATCACCCAGTTCCAACCGCCTGCCATCGGCAGGGACACCTCCCACTAGCACAGGTCACTCAAGGCCTCATCCAACCTGGCCTTGAACACCTCCAGGGAGGGAGCAGCCACAACCTCCCTGGGCAACCTGTGCCAGTGTCTCACCACCTTCACTGCAAACAACTTCCTCCTAACATCCACTTTCCATCTCCCCTCTGCCAGTTCAAACCCATTCCCCTTGTCCTGTCATTACAAGACCTTGTAAATAGTCCCTCCCCAGCCTTCCTGTAGCCCCCTTCAGATATGGAAGGCTACTCTAAGGTCTCCTGGAAGCCTTCTCTTCTCCAGGCTGCAGGGCCCCAACTCTCTCAGCCTGTCCTCATAGCAGAGCTGCTGCAGCCTTCTGAGGAGCTTTGTGGCCTCCTCTGGACCCTCTCCAACACTTCCATGTCCTTCCTGTACTGGGGGCTGCAGAACTGCACACAGGACTCCATATGTGCCCAGGTCCCATGTTTTGTCCTGCTTCTGTGCCCAGTTTTCATAAATCTTATTCATCCTTTGGATTCATACTGTAAGAGAAAAGGGCAGGAAATAAACTTTGAAGAAGGGCAGACTGGTTTGACCTTTAGGTGCACAGGTACCTTCGCCATCCCTCACAAATATATTAGCAAATGAGATGTTGCAATTCTGTGTGTCACTGGTTTCACAGGGATGACAGTGAAGTAACTCATGACTTATGTCAATGATTACAACTTTTACTTTTTCCTCTCTTTGCACCAACCCCCAGAACAGGATTTAAACAAAGACAACCTTTCTTCTTAAACCAACTCTGTTCCCACTCCTACAGGCATATTTATACATGCGTAAAACCTCCTTAGACAATTATTTACTACCTTTCTTGCCTTTAATCACACACAATCTGCAGATTAAAGAGAAGAATGGTTTCAGGAAGTGCACCTTATTAATCTGGAGTGACTAAGGGCCATTTCTGTGAAACCTAAAGCTTCCAGAACAACTAACACCAAAATGAGTAGCATGTGCTTCTAATGTTGGGTTCAGAAAGACAAAAGAACTAATGATTATGAAAACTACTTTCAGGAACCATTGAAAGGAGTTAAACTACTTAGTATTTGCATACATGTTCATTCAAATGATGAAAAGATGCAAGGAATGCTTTTTATTTGTTTTCTGCTGCTCGGACATTAAAGGGTTGTATCACTGTGAAACACCTTAAAATGGGAGGAGAGGCAAAGGTTTTGTCTTCACTTGTGCAGGAGATGTTGGGTGTACACTTGGCTTTGATGTCAAACTACCCTTTAAATATGATTACAAACATTGCTACATGTTAGGAATGGTGTATAGACTGGACTAACAGCTGCTGACTCTCAAAGTCCTGTTGAAGTCAGTGATACTTCTTAGATTTACTCAAAAGCTGCCCCTCATGCTTGGCATATGTTAATTCTTTCAGTTCTGGATATTCTGAATAACTGACAAACTCTTTTATCTTGGACAACATTAGTGTTACACTCACCTCATTTGCATTTTCCAGATTAATTCAATTTCTCAGAAGTCCTACATCATTCTGAGAAGATATGGACTAGGAAAGAGAGAAATAAACATATTTAAGCCTGTGTCAGCTGTCTTGCAGTTGGAGTCAGAATCATTTACAGGATGAAATTCCTGACACTCTTCATTTACTGTTACACAAGATGGCTTCCATTCCGGGCTATGTTCCTGGAAGTCTCCCAAGTGAAATGCCTGAAAAGTGCAAAAGCAAGTTTGTCTATTTAAAGCAATCATGTATGTCTTTGGGGGGAAACACAACATGTGTGTGCAAGATGGGTATCAATAACCGAGTGCAGTGCTTGACAAGGGAGGAGACAAAACAGGCAGTGCTTGGGGACAGAAGGCCTGAGTCAAGATAAGCAGAATACAAACATGCAGCATAATACAAGAGCCAGGGGAAGGCTGAGAGAGTAGGACAGTGTTCAAGATCATGTTGAATGGGGCTTTCAGCTACCTAATCTAGTAGAAGTTGTCCCTGCCTACTGCAGGGGCATTGAACCTAGATGGCATTTAAAGGTGAACGTTCTGTATGATTCTGTGATATTTTAAGTCATGTACCGGGACTATCAAAAAAAAAACAATGAGGGATGATGTGATCTCTAGAGAAAAAGAAGTCACAGTAGTGAGCATGAGAAAAGATGACTGGAGAGCATTGCCTGTCACAGAGTGACACATATAAATATTCCCGTTATTTATTCGAAGGGTTTCAGCAGAAGCCAGTAGCATCATATTCTCATCTGCCATACTATGGGTACCATGGGTGGTACAACCAGTTACTGATGCTGTGAGAAGTCAGAGAGATGTGAAAAATATTGGTAGAGTCTAAAATTAACTTTCTAGCTAAGGATCATAAATATATCTTACATGTTATACCCGCAGTGGTCACAATCATTTAGGGAGAACTTAGATTGCATCTACATTTGTTTAGTAAAATTGCCTATTTTCAAAGTACCAAACAGGCAAATACTTTACATCATGTAGATCCTTTTTTCTCTTGTTTAGATATAGTCACATGTAGTCATTGAATAGACAAGTAGAATTGCATTTTTGATAAAGTCTTCTAAATAGATTACCACTCAGTAAAGTGAAGTAACCGGAGGTGGTAGCCAGGAACTTGTCATCTCCTTCACACTAGAATCGCAATGGTCTTTGTGCTGCCTTTGAAGGTTTTCCACATATGGAGTTGGTTCTGCTCTTAGATCAGTGTATTCAGGAGAGACTTCATGAAGCCAATAGAGTTACATGGTTGAGGAAAGGAAGAGCAAATTCAGATGACTCTGTGAGTTCCTAGAACAGTGTGAAATAAAAATCTCCGGTCAGTGGGGAGACTGCAGCATCTCAATGCTCGTTGTCATGGCAGATTAATATAATCAAGACTTTTGGTTATATATAGAACTGTATTCTATATAGATATTCTATGTATAGAACTTTTGACTGAAAACTCTTCTGAAAAGCCTAAAAATTAGTGTCCCAGCACAAGCAGCTGTGAGTTGAAAACTTGAGAATCTGGCCCCTGTTTTGATACCGTGATGAGAAGTGAAAGTTTTGGGAAAATGTTGTCGTTCTGAATACTAAAAATACATCTTTATATCTGCATCTCACGTCACTTCTGTGTTTAACAGTACCCAGTGCAGCAATGCCACCATATGGTGTAGTCCTCTTAGTTATATCAGTGTTTAAATGACAACACCGAGAGGAGCTCACGGAAATACAGCGATCATGAGTCAGTATGTGGGTAACAGTGCCAGCTCCAGATATCCTCAGAGGCAGACTGGAAGGTGCCTGAGGAAATTCATTGCTTTCTAACAGCTTCCCCATTGCTTTCAAACCCCTGACTTCTGTCCATAAGGTTCACCACCAGGTTCACATCTCCTAGATTTTGAGAGACACATCTTGGACTAAAACAGGCCACATGCAATTGAGCACATGCAATATGTAAGCTTTCTAACAGCCTCCCTATTGCTTTCAAACCCCTAATTTCTGTCCATAAGGTTCACCAGCAGGTTCACATCTCCTAGATTTTGAGAGACACATCTTGGAAAAAAAAACAGCCCACATGCAGTTGAGCGGGTAAGAAATATGTAAGACCGTGTAGTTTGGACTGAGTAGTTTCTGTCCAAGCATCCCACTTCCAAGGAACAGTTTAACAGTGTTGTGCTGGGATTCTCATCAGAGTACATCCAAATTTTCTCATGTATATAGGTAAATAGATAAATAGATAGATACACATATATAGAGATATATGTACAGTTGAGTTTTGTGTTTTTTGTGTTTTTTGGGGGTTTTGGGTTTTTTGGTTTTGGGGGTTTTTTGGGTTTTTTTGTTTTTTTGTTTTGTTATGGAGCACACATGCAGCATACAGCACTTCATAAAATTGCAAGAAAAACCCTAAACACAAGCCTCATACAGTATATTTTTCTTCTTTATATTTATATTATCATTTCTAGAAAGGTTTGAGACCTGGAGTCAGACCTGTTCTGTTTTGTACTGCTCTGATACTACTTGCATATTTGACTCTTCACAAAAGATGAGCCCAGTATTAGATACTAAATTTCCTTAAAGTTTACCCATTCAAAGATCACATCAAACTGCACTAGTTCCATTGTCCTGGAGAGCTCCCCTTGGAACATCCACTCTACACTTAGTTCCTTCTTCATTTGCAAGTAGATAGTCTGTTTTCTACACTTCTCCCAAGGTGTCATGGAATTTTAGAACAGGTTTGAAGGGTACCTACACTTAGAGTTCTTTTGCAATATACTGAGACATCCTTTGCACTGAAAGCTGATCTGTTAATGTACTCTAACAGTTGTCATGGAGTCCTTCCAAAGTACATTAATGTCAATGGAAGACTCACAATAAACTCAGTGAAATCCAGATCAAATTGTATTTCCTTATTATTACCTTGTGAATGGACACAGATAAATAAGCTGTTCCCACAAGTATTTCCTGGAGTCTGTTCTCAGAGGTGCCACACCACTTGTTTCTGCTGAGAGCGGGACACCAAACAGCATCTTAGTAGTTCTGGCACAATGAAACCATGAAATTCTTTCTCACAGAGAAAACAACACTATTCCTCTAACTAGGTTTGTTTCTCCTCCTACAACCATATTTAGGACCAAAGATTCTTAAATATAGATGAATAAAGAATTTAATAGCAAAAAGTTACCCCTCCCCTTTGTTTTCATATTTACATCCTCTTCTTGATTTACCTGTCCCCTTTCTTTTAAACATAGAGATCTAAGGATAAATATTTTACATTTACTAACATATCACTATAACCACACATCATGTGGAAAAACATTTTTTTAAATTAAAATAAATCTGTATATCAAGAATCTAACAGCCTAACAAAGTCATGAATTGGTACTGAGTCTGTTTCTAGAGACTTGTGGAAAAAATAAAGTTCTAAAAAGATTTAATCCTTGTTAATCCCAGTATCATTAACAGTGAATAGTTCTGTGAAAATCCCTTTTGTAAGTATACCAAGGCCTTAAAAGATTGTCTGGTTTATGATATATGGCATTCACCAGCAGCTGGAACAAAAACACCACAGAGGGAGAACAGGCTACTCTAGTGGGCAGTTAATACTCATATCTTTCATATCCAGAATCTAGAATTACTGCTTTGTGGCTGACCCTCCATAACAGCCAAATCATGTATCAGTTTATCCCTGGAACACTGCAATAACAGTTATGGATTTGGGTTTTTTGGTTGGTTGGTTGTGGTTGTTTTTTTTTTGTTGTTGTTGTTTTAATGGCACTAATACAAAGAGAATAAAAGAATATTGATCAGTACCATCTAATCCCCATCAGTTTTTCTGAACCTCATCTATAGCTTTTACAGTTAGTGGGAAGATGCCTGCCGGCTTCAACAGATTGTAGGTCGAATGTTATTAGGACACTTGTTCTTGGACAAGCAAAAAGGGGAAATCATGAGGAAATTGTTATCTCTGCAGCATTTTAGTAATTCTGCTCCCTCATAAAGGTTTTCACTTCTGACTGGGCTAACCACTGAGGTCAAGGATTAGGAACGAGACTGGAAGGGCACTCAGATTTAAATGATCAAGAAAGTATTCACTATGCCAAAAAAAAAGAAGAGTTGCTCAAAATAAAAACAGTATAAAACTAAATATGAAGCAGTCATTTTAGTAAATGGTGTAGTAGTCAGAGATTGCTGGGTCAGATTTGTGCCTTCAAAGGTATTTGAAAGTCTCTGTTTATGCCCGGATCTGTGAAGTGGCCATGAAGATGATCAGAGGGCTGCAGCAGCTCTGCTATGAAGACAGGCTACAAGAGTTGGGGCTCTGCAGCCTGGAGAAGAGAAGGTTTCCAGGAGACCTTGTAGTAGCCTTCCAGTATCTGAAGGGGTCCTACAGGAAGGCTGGGGAGGGACTATTGACAAGGGCTTGTAATGACAAGACAAGGGGCAATGGGTTTAAAGTGACAGAGGAGAGATTGAAACTGGATGTTAGGAGGAAGTTCTTTGCAGTGAGAGTGGTGAGACACTGGCACAGGTTACCCAGGGAGGTTGTGGCTGCTCCCTCCCTGGAGGTGTTCAAGGCCAGGTTGGATGAGGCCTTGAGTGACCTGTGCTAGTGGGAGGTGTCCCAGGGGTTGGAACTGGATGATCCTTGAGGTCCCTTCCAACCTTACCATTCTGTGATCCTAAGTGAGGGGAGATTTGGCAGCGCAGATTTGGATCCAGCCTTTGCCACATTATTTTGGTATTGTCTAAACCACTGGAGTACAGGATGCATTATTTATGCTGGCTGTGGAAGGCGAGGTCATGACTATTCCAGCCAACATCAGAGGCAAACTGATCCATCATAAAGTCTACTGTGACAAAGCAAAGGGACTGCAGCTTTCAGGCTTAAGTTTCAAGTCTTGATAGTAGGTCTTCAGGAGATTGTATAGTCTTTAGAAGGTGAACAACCCCATGCAATGCTACAGGCTTGAGTCAAAGTGGCTGGAAATCTGGCCAGTGGAATAGGACCTGGGGATTTTGGTCAACAGCTGGTTGAATGTGAGCCAGCAGTGTGCTCAGGTGGCCAAGACTAACTGCATCCTGGGCTCTACCAGAAATAATGTGGCCGGCAGGACTAGGGAAGTTATAATCTCTATGTTTCTTGCACTGGTGAGGCTCCATCCACCTCAAATACTGTGTTCAGTTTTAGCACCCTCATAACAAGTAGGACATTGAGATGCATGCTGGTAAAGGGTCTAGTGCATGAGTCTTATGAGGAGTACCTGAGGGAACTGGAGTTGTTTAGCCTGGAGAAAAAGAGGCTGAAGGGAGACTTCATTGTTCTCGGGGGTGACAACATTGGTGCACAAATATGGTACAAATGGTAATAGAAATGTTTTCTAATGTTCAAGCTAACTTAATAAATCTGGAGAAGAAAGATGACACATTGATGATCATGTATAGAAAGGGCTGCAAGGAAAAGTTCAAAATGTAACATCTAAGTTGCTAAATTATGGACCAGGAGTGATTTTAAGCAGAGCCTCGCTTCTGAAGAAGACAGAATTTGGGCTCTGCTTAAAACCATGCTATTTTCTGATGTATCCAAGCACAGAGAAAAGCAAAGAGGCTGAGACTGCTGTGATAAGGGTACCAGCACAGCGGCCACCTCTCTCAGTAAGAAAAACAATGCAGGTGTCTCAACAATAACAGAAGTGCAAAAGGCATGACAGAGAGTTTTCACTAGGCTTTGGAAATGGTGGGAAACTGATTATTTCTCTTCAGTCATCAACAGTTTGATTGAGATATATGTATAATGCCTTCAGACTTAATTTTTGCATTAAATAGCTGGTGCTAGAAAGGTCTGATACAGACCACAGAACTGTGAAATAAAACTGGGTGGATCTAGACAGTCTGTGAATGAGAGCATTAAAATTCAAATGGCATTTTCCTGGGAGCAACAGAGGGTTTAGATGAAGTTTATTTCTGAATGTCTTAGCTTCCTTGAGATGACTTAACTGCTAATGTTGAAAGTGGTGAGTGAAGGCAGTTAGGCTCAGCTGGTGTCACATGGCTATGTATAAAACGATTACTTAAAGCTATGCTTTAGTCCAGATGATTGAACCCAATAATTTATACTGCAATACCCTAGATGCTGCATAATCATTATGGATAAGCAATTTTCAAAGAGCTCCAAATGCTTGCTTCTCACAGTGATAGACAATTACCTCACAGCTCAATCATGTCTCAAGACCTTCAGTGAGACGATCAAAACTATCTTTAGCTAAGCAATTAGTGACTATCTAGGAGATAGAACTGCCCATTTCTGCCATTTCTGTATTTTCTTAAAGTCTTAATAATGTCAGAAGTCTATTTTGATTTTAAAGGATGTAAAAAAAAAAAAAGTATTTGCTTAATTTCATTGCATTTTAATAACTTATTAGTTTGGGGAAGATTTTATCCTCATTTTTTTTTATCTCCTGAGAGTTTAGCAATATCATAAACCCAATGTTTATTCAACCTACAGTCAGCACTGCCTTAGAGGATTATAAAGCTGAGTAAACCAAGCTATTATGCCTTCCATTATTATAGCTTTGAATACCATGGGCTTGTTGCTATCAACAAAAAAAAAAAAAAAA
>VWYK01088390.1:41546-53570 GCA_013399775.1 Semnornis frantzii
TCTTTTATTAAATTTTCTTTTATTAAATTTTTTAAAATGTATTTTATTTTTTATTATTTTATTATTTTTATTCAGTTATTGACAATAAACTAACAAGCCAAATTCAGATGCAGTAGAAAGGAAGCAGTTAAGGTGAATATGAGAGCAGGGCTAGATCTGATATTTTAACATCCTTATTATTCTGGTCACCACATAGATATTTTGTGCTTGCTGGAAGATCATTGGTTCCATACAGCTAAAGTTCTGACTGAAACAGGCAAAGCTTTTTATTGGACAAGTATCTTAAGCATATAAAAAAGACTCAATATATCCCCTCTGGAATCTTGAGACTCATGCTGCTGCTTCACTCAACTTCTGAAGCCACAAGCAATGTATTGCAAAGAAGTGTCACTGACAGATCAGATGCTCTGTTGTTAAATTTCCATGCAAGGGTCCCATGCTGCAATGGTTAACAAGGCTGAAGACAGCTTGTTTTTATAATTGTAGTGCTTACATTTAGGGCAAATACAACTAGGCTCCTTTCACAGCAGTGACAGTATCTTCTCTGAATTTAACAAATAAGCACCCCCCCTCCCCAAATAGCAGGCTATTGTTTTATTTGGACAGCACCAGGCTGCTTTTACACATGGATAAATCTTGCTTTGCTATGGCTGAAGTACCTCTTTTATTGCTGACAGCAAAGAGAGAGATTTCACAGCCAGGAGCCGGTGGGAGTTCTGCCTTTGACCAGAGTCAAAAGTGTATGAGAGCAGAGGTTATATTCACTCCTGTAAGACACTGTCAGATCTGAGATATGGTCCTTGGTTGGGAAGCTTTTGGTTCAAACCTCCTCTTAACAAAATCAGAGGTCTTTGGCTTGGAATGTCTTAAACAACAGCTCATTGAAGACTTGCTAGGCATGTGGCTCTGATTCACTTTCTGACTTCCAGCTAAAATGTGTTTCAAAACCAGTAGTGGCACCAGGGAGCCAGTATGTTTGCAGAGCATCTTTAAGTAAATGGAGATGGATGTAAAGAATGAGTATGTTATTTGTGAGCTGGGTGGAAGGGTCTGCTGCAGGTAGAAACAACAGCACATCGAAGGCTTGCTAGGCATGTAGCTCTGATTCACTTTCTGGCTTACAGCTAAAATGTGTTTCAAAACCAGTAGTGGCACCAGAGAGCCAGTATGTTTGCAGAGCATCTTTGAGTAAATGGAGATGGATATAAACAATGAGTATGTATATGTGAGCTGGATGGAAGGGTCTACTGCAGGTGAGATTAGGAAAGACAGGACATACAAAAAGCTATGAGCAAGTGAATTTTTGTGAAACTCGGTAATGTTGTTGTGTTGTAGGTGTATGGTTGTGTTGTATAGTAATAATCCACTACTGGATGTAAACATCCTGAAGAAAAGAAGGCTCTGAGGAGACCTTATTGCAGCCTTCCACTACCTGAAGTGGCCTACAAGAAAGCTGGGAAGGAACATTTTGCAAGAACTTGGAATGGTAGGATGAAAGGGAATGGATTAAAGCTTGAGGAGGGTAGATTAAGAGGAAATTCCTTACAGTGAGGGTGGTGAGACACTGGCACAGGTTGCCCAGGAAGGTTGTGGATGCCCTCTCTCCAGAGGTGTTCAAGGCCAGGTTGGACGAGGCCTTGAGTGACCTGTACTAGTGGAGGGTGTCCCTGCCTATGGCAGGGGAGTTGAAAGTAGATGATCTTCAAGGTCCCTTCCAACTCCAACCATTCTATGAGTCTATGAAAATATTGAACTTTTCATTCATCAGCCTAGAAGTTACAAACATTGGGAAGTTTTTTTTTTAAAAAAAAACCTTTCCAAGGATATCTCTTTGACCAGAATGTACATATCATTAAATTACATTTTAAAAAACTTTTTTCTTCTTATTTTATTTTGGTTTTTTTACTTTTTTTTTTCCCCCAAATAAAAGAGTATTTATTTGGAAAATGATGCCAAGGACAGTTAGAGAACTCCCATTATTTTGTTATTTTACTTCCCTTTTGGCTTTTATGTTGGTGGGACTCAGGCATGCAAAATCCTTCAGGCTAGAAATATGGCAAACACAATTGAGGAAGCTCTAATTTTGTGTGTATTTGTCAGCAATTCAAGCTCATTTGTGCAGTGAAGAGCTTTTTAACTCAGCTTTTTATTGAATGGTAGAGGAAAAAGTAGTTCACTGTACTCATCAAAGAGTAAATCTTTCATCCAGGATTTTCAAAGTGCCTCCCAATTAAGCTTTCTGACCCTCTTTTGAGTTAAGCATCACACAGGTGAACTGAACATTTTATTTCAGCACTTCTGTGTGAAACACAGGCACACAAAAGCACTGATCCTGCAGGGAGGTGAATGATGCTCCATGGGATGCACAGAGGCTGGTTCAGACCCTGGGTCCTGCAAATAAATGGGGCTTTTGAAACAAGTGACTGTAATCACAGCATTGTACATCATCTCCTGAACTTCTAGAGGCTGGTGACAGGCTCATGCTGCCTGTTGCTGCTCTAAAGAACTCTACTACTGCTCCCTTTATGTCTCAGGCACCCCTGTGTGCTTTACTTGCCATTTGATTGCTTTTCTATCATCTTAAAATTTAGGCAAGATTTGAGCCTATATCATTAAGTTTAGTTTTAGATGTTGAAGGATGTTACAGTATCAGGTATTTGTCCTGCAAATACATATGTATGTATACATATAAATCTGTGTTTGGATTCTCTGCTTGCTGTGAAAAGGTGTTAGGTAGCATATTTTAGAGAAATCTTTTGGCTCTACCTGGGGAAAACATGCTGGGTTTTGCCAGATGTGCAGTTAAGAGTCAGAGTAATTAAAGCAGCTGGGTTTGCAGGTGGTAGGGGAAGAATATTTCTTGGTTTATTCTTGAGAGAAATGGAATTATAAAACTCAACCACATTTTTATCTTGAGGACTTTAGCCAAAGTCTAAGGCCACATAGTAGAGTAAGAGGAGTATCATTCTTGTTTATCAAGACCATAGAAAACCTGCTTTCCTTTGCAGGCTATTTCTAACAGAAGAGTTTATTTTTTTCATAGTTTCCAGCTCCTTTTCAGAGACTGCTCAGCTCAGAAATTCCCTCACAGCTTTTCTCAAGGTCATTTTCCAGTACTCGATTAGACTTGATTTTCTGCTTCTTCCCTCTCAACATTCCAGTTGCTTGTCTTCTTTTTCTTTCCAAGGTGATAATTTTTTATTACCAAACAGTGCTTTCAGTGAATCCCATCCAAACCCACACACCAACCTCTGTTCCCACGAAAGTTACAATCCTTACATCTTCTGGCTTCTGTAAGAGAGTCCAATTACTTTTATGTTTTTGGGCAAGTATAAGCAGCTGCTTCAGAAAACATTGCCCAAAAAATCTTCAGCCCAAGTGGTAAGCATTGAAACAGTTTTGGTAATGTAGAATGTGGTGTATAGCATGAAGTATCTGATGCAGTGCTAAGATAAACAGTTTATGTGCTCTTGTCTAGGCTGGCTTGTGATGGTCATGGGGAATTACTGCAGCCAGATTGAGCTCTTGCTGCTAGAACTTTTAACCTGGGCTGTATATGTTCCTGCATCTCCTGTCCAAGCTTTTCATATAAAAAGTCACTCTTGTAAGATTTCACATAGATGCCCAGGTTTCTAGATTTCATATAGATTTGTAGATTTCACAGGTTTCTGTAGATTTTATATAGATTTCTGGATTTTATATAGAAATCACTGTAGTAAGAGTGATTCAGGCAGTGGAAGAAGGAGAGTGCAGGTGACCTGTCAGTTACTATTCCAGAGTTCATTGCAATCCATGAAATATCTGTAGCACACAGCAACACTGGTTACTTGGACCAGATATGAGGGCAGGCTGAGAGAGTTGGGGCTCTACAGCCTGGTGAGGAGAAGGCTGCCAGGAGCCCTTAGAGTAGCCTTCCAGTATCTGAAGGGGACCTACAGGAAGGCTGGGGAGGGACTATTGACAAGGGCTTGCAATGCCAGGACAAGGGGCAATGGGTTTGAACTGGCAGAGGGGAAATTTAAACTGGATGTTAGAAGGAAGTTGTTTGCAGTGAGGGTGGTGAGACACTGGCACAGGTTGCCCAGGCAGGTTGTGGCTGCTCCCTGCCTGGAGGGGTTTAAGGCCAGGTTGGATGAGGCCTTGAGTGACCTGTGCTAGGGGGAGGTGTCCCTGCCGATGGCAGGGGGTCGGAACTGGATGATCTTTGAGGTCCCTTCCAACCTGAACCATTCTATGATTCTATATCAGGAGTGTTACTGTGTGTCTTTAAAGTCAAATTGGTGTTGTGGGTTTTTGTTTTGTTTTGGTGTTTTTTTTACTTTTTGAAAATACTTGAGTTTAAGATTTAGCATTTTGAGAGGGAATTAAGAGACTTTTATCACCCAGTAATAACCAACCTGAATGCAGAAGCATACTTTGAGGAATTCTCAGTATAGTACCCTAGTCATTGCTGTAAGCTGCCTCTACACAGCTCCCTCTGTAACACTTAATCACTATAAACCTGTTAAGAGTATAAAGCAGATCAAATTTTCAGCATTTTCATTCAAGCTTACAAAGGATGAAGCTAGTTTATATCTTCAGCTTGTATTCCTGAATGAAGGCTTTGGAAATATTTTGTAAATAACAGTTGCTCTGTTCACAACCTGTGTATCATTCATCCCTCCATTTACACTGGTGCAGTGTTTTAAAATTCATAAAGAGTATGAGCTATGTCTTGCCAAATCAGGAGAGTTCCCTTTGGTTAAACACACATGTTAGATTAAATGCCTCTCTTCATACACAGCTTATCATGTTAGACAGAATTCATGCTGTCATGAGAGCAGATGGCTTGGTTTGATGGAAAGTGCTTCCTTCAAGGGAGAGGATTGAATAGTTTGACAAAATGTATTTTGTGGATGGATTAGGCACAGGAGAGTGAATTGTGTTGTGTTGTCTATGGAAAACACCAATGAATTGATTTGAAGACGTTGCGTATAGAACGGATTGGAGTGGTTTGAAACATGTTTTATTGATCAAACAGACTGAGAGGCCTGACAGAAAGTAAAATATGTCCCCAGAACTCATTTTGTCAATGGGGATGTTTTTCATCTACCTGCATCCTCGACAAATTGTATTTTCTTATATAGTTCATATGCTCTTATCAGCACAATGCTGCTTTCTCCCAATTTCTCTCTCCTCTGACAATAAAAGGTATTTGGTGAAGTTTCTTGCTGTGACAGATTTCATAGCCAGTGCACAGCCCAGCTGCTTCTGGTTGGTGCATCCAGGGGCCAGTGGCAGAACTCAGGCAGCTGGGCACTTGGGTTCAAACCCCTCTGCTGAAGCTTTCTTCACTGGATTGAGCGATACAGCGAGAAACCCAGCAGGGCCTGGTGTCGAAATGCCTGACTCAGGGGTGCAGTGCAGTTCACAACACCAGAACCCTAGATGTTAATTAGATGCTCGTAATGGTGTTCCCAAAATCCCAGCTGCCGAGAGAAGAGGCAGGTTAGCATGAGCATAGGAGCACTTGGAAGCTGAGACACAGCTGCCAAGCACAGAGCTGTTTGTTGATCCTCAGGAAGATTTGCCAGCACAGCTACCTGCGTCAGTCAGCTGCCTTTCCTCTCTGGGGAGATGCAGTCTGGCAGCTCAGGTGTTTAATGTTTAGTTGCAGGAAAATTTGGTTCATATCCACAGTATGTGTGACTGCTCTATGAATTGCCTTCTCTAGAAGAGGACTAGTCACATTTGACTCCTGCAGATGTTAAGGAGGTAACACAGGCAGCTTATCAGAAAATCATACAAAGCCTGAATGCAAATTCTATGCAGACCTAATCTAAAAGAATAAATGTTTTGGTTTTTATTTTTTTACTTCTTCATCAAGAACTACTTTTACAAGTCAAATCCTGACTCAGTTTTACCAAAGAAAATCCAAGGCCATTAAATGATATGCAAAAAAATGACTTTTCCCAAAATGATTGAATGAACATAATTGAACCATAATCTCAGATTACATTCTGCAGTAAGGCTGCTTTAGGTGAATTCAGTAACACCTAGATGAGATTGCTTCCAGGTAAAGACCCTGGTGCTAGGGACTAGGGTCTGAAGCCAGACATGACTTGATCCTTTCAGACCCACTGAAATAGTATCTGTGAGTCTACTGGAAGTTTAATTTGAGAAAAGTGTGCTATTGGCATTTGCAAAAGCAGAACTAGCAGACAGTCTATGGATTTTTGTTGTTGTTGTTTCCCATTTCAAAATTGTTCTCTTGCCTGTTTCATATCAAATGCTCTCATAAAGAGTTCATAATGCTGCATAATAGGCCTAGGTTGAAGTGTTTATAAATTGTTAATGAACGATGTTAACTGACCAATGTTAATAAAGATTCATTAAAATTCATCCAATAGGCCATCTATATTTTATCACAAACATAAAATGAGATACTTTTCCAAACATGGATGTTTCTTGAAACTTTAAAAACTGGAATTTCTTCAGAAGCATTAATTAGTGGAAAACTGAAGGAAAAGGTTATGATGAATGTACAATTTGAGCTATTTTGAATAACTTCTGTAAAAGTTCATAAATTATTCAGCACAAACCACTTATGTAATATTTCTTAAAGGTAAAAGAAGTGTCCTTTCAGGCTTGGTTGCCCTTTCCTTAAAGCAAAATGACTCTGCTACTTTAGTGGAACCAAGTAACAGAAATAAATTGATTTTTTCCCCCAGGGCAGACATCTTTTACTTCCTAAAGTAAAGAAACACTCAAGGAACATATGGTTGAAAGGATTTGCCAGGGTACTGTTTTAGAAGAGATGTATGTGGGACTGAAATAGGGAAGTATCAGATTCAGCCAATAGAATGCCAGCATGTCCTTGTCTAAAATTAAGGGAGCTTTTGAGTAAAGCAGTGGCTGAATAAAACTGAAGTTAAGAACAGCTCAGCTTCTGAACACAGAAGGAAACCAGGTTTTATTAGCTGGGCCACAGAATTTGCTTAGACTTAGTTCTGAATTTCTGGCCAGCATAGATGGTCTTAGATAGGGGTGGAGAAGATAGGTCACTCATGTGAATAAAGATTTCAGAACTGCACATTGCAGATCCAGAAAGGCTTCTGAAATAGCACGTAAAACCCAGGCAAAACAAAGTGTCTGTCCCAGCATTTGGAGTCTGTGATTAATTTGGCAAGAAAGTCACCAGTCAGATGAGGATTTCTCTTCCTTAAAAACTGATTGTGGTCAGAAAACAAGTGCTGGAGTTTACCTTGTCTGGATTATATCCAGTTACTGTTCCTTTTTGAACTCCAAGAATAAGATTGGGGAAGATATCATAGTCATGTTTCCCAGAAGACTTGACAGAGCCTGAAATTCATGCTGAGTCTTTTACTGGTATGGTTGTTTTTTAAATAAAAAAAAAGTGGAGTCTTTGTTTTCCTCTGGACTCTTCAAGCCAGGCCAGGAGAAATGCAGTTAATTTGTACTCTATTTTTTTTTTTTTTGATAAGGGATATAACATTTGCAATTTCCACCCTTTTTTAGTTGCATTGCCACACGTCTGTGAATGAAGGAGAGGTGTCAAAGAGCTGCTCTTCTCCTCTGTGCACCTTGGTAGACAAATCTAGCCTGAAGCAAAGTGAAATGCTAAAGTTCCATATCCAATATGGGACAATAATTTAGAAGGAAAAAAGCTAGACTCCAATGGAAGGAGGATTCTGTTCCCAAGAAAGCAATCATCAGTGAGATGTAGTCAGTAGTGCTTTCTGCACCCATCTTACAGCTTGTATTTGATCTTTTCAATAATGCAAGGACTTCTGTGTTTTCAACCCGAGACATATTGCTGACAACCTCTGATTGTTATTGCTGGGTTGGCCCCTCCCAAAATGTGCCTTTTCTCCTGTGTGGAATTGACTGCATCGTGACTTGTGCACTTGTTTTCATAGAATATTGAATGTTTGGAGTAGTTTCTTCACTCTGCTGAGCTACAGGGAAAGGGAGCTGGCAGGCACTCGAATGTCTCACATCAGGCTGAGCGTCCTCAAGAGAATGGGTGTGCTACAATGAGAGGGGTCAACATTTCCTGGCAGCTGAGTGCAGAGAAGCTGTCAGCCGGGGGAAGCTGCAAGATGTATGTGAGGCAGAGGTTTCAGTTAATAATACTGTGAGGTTTTAAAAAAAACACTTTTAATCAGTATATTTCAAAGATACTCAATGTCTTTATTTGACTGAAGGCACAGAGATGTGCTCTGAAGCCAATGAAAACAAGCAAAAACGAAGGCAGAATTAGAGCATGAGTCCTTCAAATCTCAGCTTGCACTTTATCTCCTAACTACACCACCTTATTTTGTCTCAAGGTAATCTTGAATTCATAGAATCATAGAATGGTAAGGTTGGAAGGGACCTCAAGGATCATCTAGTTCCAATCCCCGGCCATAGGCAGGGACACCTCCCACTAGTACAGATGGGGAGGAATTGTCAGGCAAATAACTGGAAGGGTGTCCTGACTTCCTGTGCTGGATCAGCTGCAGCCTGGGATGACTTAAAAGTTGTTTTCAATCTGTATTTTTGTTAAGATTTCATGCACCTTGTCCATTTAACATTGCGGAAAAATCTCTTTTTTTAGAATATTTGGCATATTGCCCTAATTTGCATATCAAATGATTTGTCAGTGTCTGGAAGAACTGGATGTGGTGTGAGATATTTGGGCAGTTGTTTAACATTTCCAAGTGCTATGATTTTGTGAGCAAGACTGAACTTAAGAGGATGGTTCAGCTGCAGAGTCCAATCTAACTGCAACAGCATGAACCATATCTTCCAATGACACAAATTGTGAGGGATATCAGCCGTGAAAAGAATGACATGAGAGAATTTATCTGACCTATTCAGGTATCTTTTGCATTTGCTGTATTTCTAATAATATTCATTCCAGTACAGCAGAGTAAATCTTGATGTAATTTGTGGGTTACAACATGATACAGCAAGTTTAAGGCTTACATTTTGAGTTGGGAAGTTTTGCATTCGTGTAAATTAACATCTCCCGTTCAGGCTCATCAGATGAGAAACTCTATTCTGTTACAAAATCCTTCCCAAAAGCTCTTTTCCCTAAGGAAAATGTCAGGGCCAGGATAAGAAACCTCTGCTTGCAGATCTAGACAAATATCTAACTGCTCAGTTTTCATTCTGTTTGAAACAAGAAGGTAATTTCTAAGATTTTAGTTTTACTAAAACCCACCCCTAAGACCCACCCCTTATCTGCTTGGTTTGAAGAGAGGCCCCTAGCTGCTGAAACCTTAAATGATGATAACTCTTATCATTACAGAAATTATTTTTTTTTTTAAACTGAGATCTGCTCATCATTCAGAAACACATTCTGATGATTGCTCCAGGCTCCTGTACTTGTAGGAGCAGGAGAGTGAGTAAGCAAAGCAGCAATTTCTCAGGTCACAATTCTGTGCTTCCACTCAAATTGTATTCCTATATTACAAGCACAGAGCTTGCATCTACAGCACATCAGACCTCTCCTGGTGGTTGTATCAATATATAGAACATAATACTATTTAATGGGTGAATAGTTGAGAGTGGAGAAGGAGGCAAACCCTGCATTTTTCCTATGAAAATTCTAGGAGAGTCAACAGATGTGTTTTATTTTGCACTGCTTTTGAGATGATCGGAAGGAACTGAATATTTTGAAAGGCATTAGAAATAAAGCTTAGGTGATTAAGATGATTAAGAGAGAGCTGTGTGTATAGGTGAGAGAGAGAGAGAGAATTTCTTGTTAACTGCTAAGATGCCCTCACATATGCCAGAATTAGATACCTGGTTTAGCTTTGGTACAGAACAAAAGTATGAGAAAATAAGGCTAGTTGCAAAGATAGAAGAGGCCAGGAGAAAAGCAGTGAGCTGTGGAGGAAAGATTCTGGGATGACCCCAGCCCAGAAGATCACAATATGAAGGGAACGTTGAAGTTCTCACAGACTTCTTTGTGCTAGGAAGTTGTGTACATGAATCCTGTTCAGACCTGGCAGGTCTAGAGCCCTAAATTGTGGTTCTCAAATTTAATGAACCTGCCCATCACTAGATGAGAAAACATAGAAATAGTACTGGAGCCAGCTAAGACACAGGAGAAGTCAGTTCATGGCCCAGAAAATTTGAAGGTTGTACATTTTGCTGACAAGTCAGAGATGCTAAATCCAGACTACTGTCATCCCTCGTGGCCTAAGTGAGTCTGTGTGCTAGTAGTATTCACCAGTACTGAGATTTTCCTGAAAGAAAAAAAACAATAGTGATGTATCACTGCTTTTAAATATGTCCTTTCAGATACCAGTGACATTTGGATTAAGTTTCTGCTTTACATAGTTTATGAGAACAGCAGTGAAAGCACAGAGCTCTCTGAATGAATGTCACTCCCTTACTCTTTGCTCACCCACAGGATAACAATGTGAGCCTGAGCACCACTGTTCATTGCACAGGAAAATAGAAAAAGGATGGCTTTTCTCCTACTATTGCCATGTCTCCAACGAATGTGAAGCTTTGGAATCATATCTGGGATTCCTTATGTATTTCACTCTTAATCCTTTTCAAAGTGTTTGCATTGCTTTCAAATTTAGATGATATTTAAGTCTCATTAAATTCCACTTTTTTTCCCTTCTGAATGACATAGGTGCCTTCTTTGTTCTGAATACTTAGTCTTTAGTCATTTTTAATGTGTATTCTTTTGCCCTAGCTTTTATGTGTCTCTGCAATATTGCATCATTACAAAAATAATGATTTAAGTTGTGTATATATACCATTTAGCTGAAATTAGCTGACAAAAAAGAGTCAAGACTGAGCAGGATAAGTACCTCTCTAGCTGCAATCTAAGCCATGTCTTCCTTTTGTTAAGAAAACAAAATCAAAAACAAAAAAGCCCTTATTGTCTCTGCTTTTTTCTATTTTCTAATTTGATTCAATCTTTTTCATTATCACACTAAAAGTTTAATACTGTGTGCAGTTTTGGAGCCTTCAGCACAGGAAGGACATGGAACTGTTGGAGTGAGTCCAGAGGAGGCTGCAAAGATGCTCAGAGGGCTGCAGCAGCTCTGCTCTGAGGACAGGCTGAGAGAGTTGGGGCTCTGCAGCCTGGAGAAGAGAAGGCTGCAAGGAGACCTTAGAGTAGCCTTCCATATCTGAAGGGGGCTACAGGAAGGCTGGGGAGGGATTATTGACAAGATCTTGCAATGCCAGGACAAGGGACAATGGGTTTGAACTGGCAGAGGGGAAATTTAAACTGGATGTTAGGAGGAAGTTGTTTGCAGNTCATATCCACCTACACTAGAAGAAGTGATTTTGCAGGTAGGAAATTCTCAACTATTGAATTCTCCCAGGAGCTACAGTTACTTCTTGGGAAATTATGGGTCACATCTGGACTCACTTTAATTACAGAGCTAGCCCATTAAAAAGTTTATGTGTTGTCTGTTATTTCCCAGAATTGCCTAACACCAGGTTTTAATAACTCTATTTGCTAGTAGTTTATCAGTCTAAAAAAGTTTCTTTCTTTTCTTTCTTAAATAAGACCTAAGGCATGAAGAAGTCCAGTGAAAACAAGAACTTCATTTAAAATAGTGAATCTAAACATCCAGAAAGCACATCAAAATATTTTGCAAAGTTCTGTTAAGAATGAGAATGGTTTACTTCAGATTTGTTTCTGCATGTGTTGTGTAGACATGAGTTCTGCAGAGATTTCAAGTTTTGCCTTGGGTTCACCTGCTCTAGTCAACCATGTAAAATTTGTGTTATACAAAAAGGTTTTTCTGGTCAATGACAAAAGAAGAAGGAGTAGGGAGAGGCTTGAAAGGCTTTGAAAAAAAAAAAAAGACTCAGTTGGAGTCTGGAAATGTGAAGCTCCATTAACAGTGTTAAATTCTCCTAAATATCATTTATCCTTGTTTCTCCTTTACATTACAATATAATGAAAACTACTAATAGCTTAGTAGTTCAAAGTCAGTTCAAAGTGCTTGAAGGGGAACAGAAAGTTTTGCACACATACATTTTTATTTTTTTTTATTTTTA
>VWYK01088391.1:0-40966 GCA_013399775.1 Semnornis frantzii
TAAGTCTTGCATCTAATGCAGTTCTAGGACTTAAAATCTTGAATATTAAAAAAAAAAAAAGCTACCAAAGTCAAATTTTAAAAAATGACAAAAAACTGACAAAAAACAATTAACCAAACAAAAAAAATCACCACAACCCTCCCCAAATCCCAAAACTCAAATGAACAAACCCTAGAGGTGTTCAAGACCAGGTTCGACAAGGCCTTGAGTGACCTGTACCAGTGGGAGGTGTCCCTGCCTATGGCAGGGGATTGGAACTAGATGGTCTTTGAGGTCCCTTCCAACCTTACCATTCTATGAAAACACCAACACCACCCCCTCCATAAAACAACAACAGAAAAAGATCGGAAAGGGGGCAAGGACCTAACAACTTAGAGCTTTGGCAGACCTCTCTGAGTGGACTGTTAGAGTAAGATTCTGTGAAGACTTGGATTTCTCAGTGTTGAAGATTTTTTTGCCTATGTAGTGATGGAAGTAAAATGTTCTTGCTGTTGCTAATCAAAGTGAAAAAGAACAAGATATTCACTGGAATTCTGTCCTAAAATATGTTCTTTTTAATCTCTTTCAGGATCAGGAAGGGATTTCCTTTTGAAGCTAGAGTAGTGGCTCGAATCCTTCCACAGTTCCTTGATGACTTTTTCCCTCCTCAAGATGTGATGAATAAAGTTATTGGAGAATTTTTATCCAACCAGCAGCCTTACCCCCAGTTTATGGCAACAGTTGTTTATAAGGTAGTGTTTGTAGCTTTTTTAATATCTTAGTTTTACATCTTTGACTTTTCTGAACATCCGAGGGGAAAAAAAATTTCTAAGTAACTGCCAGCTAAACCAGAAAAAGATTCTGTTAGATCTGACAAACTGGTTGCAGTGATTGATCTGTGGTGCTGTGAGCTGGAGGGCAGTTCAGTCACTGATCATAGGAAAATAAAGACAAAATTAGTAGTTGTAATCCTGGTGCTCAGACTCTTCTGATCTGCAGAACTGGCAGCCACTTGGAAAGGCCAGTGTGGTGCTTGCTGTTGACTCCAGGCACCTGTGAGTGGGAAGAACCACATCTCTGTCAGGTCATCTGGCCTTGTGGACTCCATTCAGTTGGGGTTCTGGGTATTTGGCTTTTCAGCACCTGCTTACCAGGCTCATGCATCCCTTGAGAGTGATATAGATTATACATAGAATGTATAAAACCAGAGACACTGGACAAACATTTGCATTTCTGTGTGGCTTCCTTTAGTTTGGCACAGAGGCCATGAGTCCACCTGCATCCTGGCTGACTGCTTTGCAGAGTCTCTTTGGCTAGGCATTGTGTTAATTCATTCTCACAGTTGTCTCTGGGAATCCATTTTATGACCCTTAGAGTCTTGTTGCTGCAGAGAACCTTTATAAGAGAAATTAAACTCTTTCCTATGTCTTCATTCCTATGTAAAATATTTTTGCAGGTATTCCAGACACTGCACAGCACTGGGCAGTCCTCAATGGTCCGTGACTGGGTGATGCTGTCTCTCTCCAATTTCACACAAAGAACACCTGTGGCAATGGCCATGTGGAGTCTCTCCTGTTTTTTTGTCAGTGCTTCCACCAGCCAATGGATTTCAGCAATGTATCCTAAAAGAGACTGTGTGCCACTTCTGGGCAAATACAGGGATTCTGGGAAGGGCATTGGTAACTTTGAAGGATAGGAGTACAAATCTAACACAGAAAAAAGGGGCAGATATACTGCAGTTAGGAGTGGTGTGCATCATGTTGTGCTATTTGATGGCTCAGATTTTAGGGGGAAAAAAGGGAGCTAAACAGGTTATGAGAAGGAAGTTACTTAACACTGCTGGTTTAAGATCTCTTCCTTGTGGTTGTGCAAGATAATATTAAGTCCTTACTCTGAAGGTCTTTAAAGCTTCAGTAGATAACTTTGCAGTGACCTTTTAAGAGCTTTGTTCTATATTCCTCTGCAAGATATATTTAAAAAACCTTAAAACAATAAAACAACAAAATCCAAACTCAGATTAAAGAAAATTATCCCCTGCATGCCAGCTGTATTTTGTAGGTGTCCCCATGGAGGTGCACTACAGTAATAAAGAGCTGTAGCAATGGAATGACACCAGCAAGGTGAGTTGGAACACCAGAATACAGAGGTGATAGCAGTGCTGGATTTATTTAAAACCAAAAAAAAAAAGCTCAGACAGACAGAAAAAGAATCATGAGGAGGCAAAAAGTGGCCATGTCATGTTTGCAGCTTCCTAATGAAACTACAGTTAGACTGAGATTAATTTCTGGGGATGAGGAACTGCATGAAGTTCATGAAGAAGCAGGGTTTCTGTAGCAACAGTTTGCACTTGAGTGTTGGCCAGCTCAGAAAGACACTTTTTTTGTTGGGGATCAGCATTTGAACTGCTAAAGAGGAGCAACTTCTCTCCTGTTGCAGCCTTAACTTCTCTTCTAGTCTTCCACATATTATCAGCAGAATGGGGAAATCGGAGCAGGTAGATGTTAACATCTTCTGTCTGGTGGCCATCGACTTCTACCGCCATCAGATCGATGAGGAGCTGGACCGGAGAGCCTTCCAGTCCGTCTTTGAGGTGGTGGCATCCCCGGGAACCCCCTACCACCGTTTACTGACTTGCTTGCAGAATGTCCACAAGGTCACAGCATGCTGAGCGTCCTGATGTGGGATGGAACTGCATGACTAGTGTTGGAATCTGCTCTGAGTTGTGGGGAATGCAAGATCAAGAAAGCGTCTGGGGCTGCATTTGTCATAAAGATGAACCTGTCTGACTTCCAGAAGGCATGGACCGGGAAAGGCTGGTGTGGTGCTTGCTCTTGACTCCAGGCACCTGTGAGTGGAAGGAAACACATCTCTCTTTGTCAGGTGGTGTTTGGGACTAACCTGGGACACAGTTAGTAGCTACAATAGGAGCAAGTACTACATGCAAGGTAACTGGTACTGAACTGGTGTTGCTGCTCTTCCTGATGCTCAGCTGAAGCCACCGTGCTGCAGCGGGAAAGACCCTGACAGAGGCTGTTTGTTACTGCAGGCTGCAGTCCTGGTTTCCTGTACCTGTATATACTGTTGTGTAGTACTACCAAATAGAAATTGTTTCCTAATGTCTCTCCCAAACAAGGACAAGAGCAAATAGCTTTCATGATTTACACTTCCAGCATGTAATTCCTCTCTCTGGGCTCTCTGATACCCTGTGGTGTATGTGTTGGTGATATCGTGCACATACCTAACCACACTCTGCTTTTTTCTTCTCAGGATTTACAGTTTGAGTCCAGTATATCAGTAAAAGAAGTTTTACCTTACGTATTTCTATATCATGTACAGTCTGTAAAGCTGTAAGATGTGTGGTGCATGAGCTGTGCTGTAATTGGAGATGAACAGAAGCCACGCTGCTGAATGTCTTGACATCTTTATTGTCCTCATTTGGATTTCATTTTGTTCCTTATGCTTGAATTCATGTTCCTTTTGGAAATCCATCTTACTGTACAGATCACATCTTATTTTGCATCTCACTTTTTCTTAAAGTGCTTTACAACTGGAATATGTTGATTAATTTGTCTTGAGAGACTATACTAAGGAGGCATTCTTGTGATCCACTTCACTGCAGCTTCTTTTGAACTCCTCTTTTGAGGCAGGATGGTAAAAGAGAGGATTTACTACTCTGGAACAGCTTTTTTGTATACTTTAGAAACTGCTCTTATTTGCTGCACAGCATTTTAAGAGACAAAATGGTGCAAGCTGCCCAGTAGTCGACATGCATTTGACCTTTCCTAACTGACCATGCAGTCATCTGGATTCAAACCACTCTCATGTAAACAAATTCATGCTACCAGTTAAGAGTCAGAAGGCTGCTGTGGTCTACTGGGACTGGCTAAGGTGTTAAGATTACACAACCTCCTGTTGGTTCCGTAGTGCTTCAGGCATGAACACAGTGCAAATAGCCATCAACTTCAGGACACTATCTATACAGGGCCACATTTAGCTCTTACCACCCAGAGAATCCCACTGATGACTGAGCATTACCTGGGGAAATCTAGCACAGCATTTGTATTTTAACTGAGTTAGAATTCTTTCATTCTGCAGAAGTGCTACCTTGGTTCTCAGTCATGTCCTGTGTTTAACCTCTCTTCGTTTTCTTCCCACACCTTTTGATGACACTTGGAGCAATGAGAGAGTGTTGTCAGGAGGAGCATGTACTGTATGTATTTCTGTATATAGTGTATATGTTGGAATTACACACATGTGACAACATCTAATGTATACAGATGTGTATATTTGTATTTATTAAACCCAGATATTTAAACTAATTCCATTCAAGACCAAAAATTGTTGCTTCTGCCCATAAATCGCTGACAAAGGAATTGTCCACAGGTGTCACTTCCTTGAGAGGAAACTGATAGTATGGGCAGTAGAAACAACTGTAGATGTTGCTGTATTGAGCTCTCTACAGGTCTTATTATCTAGAGCAATTATTTCTGCCCTTAGTTGGGTTACTTTTCTTTCTTGGGCCACAGCACTGTGGTGATTTTTTAAAAAAAAACTGAGCAAGAGTTTAAAAAAAAAAGAGAGAAAAAAGAGGTTTAATAAAATAGGCTCTGTTTGGAAGCTTTTGAGTTCTGTTGGAGATGACCTGAATCCTGCTGAGAGGCTGGTTCCAGGCAGTGAGCTGTCATGCCCTGTGTTTCCACACAGGCCAGTACAGCTCACTCCTCCCTTTTGTAACCACCACCAATCGTTTTCTACTGTTAACCCGCCCTGCACCACTCAGTTTTTGTATGATATATACTTTAAGTGAAGATATTTTTGTAAGCTATTTTCAAAACTTTAAAACAGATTTTAATATATTTTTTAAGCATCAGGTCAGCCATATCCTCACCATCTCAGAGTCTATGTTGTGTTACAGATGGGTACGTCCTTCATGGTTTTGAGCTCCTCATGATTAACACAGAACAGCTGATTATTTACCTTGGGATAGCAGGAGCTAGGCCCTTTGGGCAGCTTTTCCAAACCAATTTGAGACTTGCCACAGAACCATTTCAACCAGTAAAGGAATAAATTGAATTAAGCAGTTAGCATGGCTGGATGAAAAACACTGGCTGTGGCAGAATCCCTTTCCTCAGATGCCAGCAGATATTTGCATTACCTGTTTCAAGCCAAGCTCTAGAGCTGGTGCAGTTCTAACCTCACACAGATTCACTGGTAGTCAGTCAGAACTCATATCTGTTTTAACCTCTCTTGGAGATTTGTCATAATAATCCCTCCTGAAATGTGTCCTAAGTGTCTAAAGAAGGGCACCTCCTGGGGAAAATCTCCATGACCTGAAGGCAATGCAACTTAAGGGTCTTCCTAGTGTGGCAACACACACCAGTAGTGCTTCAAATCTGACATTTCACTTGCAGCACACTTTGCTGTCTACTTCCTAGACACTCTCTCCCCACCCTCACCACTTTTGGAGTGAAATCGTATTGAAAATCACTCCTGCCTGCTTCTAGTGGCAAGAGGTATGTGGTGGACAGTTAACAGCAAAACAATGGCCACTAAGAAAGACCAATATTGGATTTAAGGCAAAAAAGGAAATCACTTGTCCCTTGAGTTTGGTTGGCTTAGGGCAAAATTCTGTGAGAGATTGATTTTAAGTCGCTGTAGATGGAAAGGTTGCTCTGGAAATCAGGCTGTTTTAGTGAGAACAGGGTAGGAATGTGTGTTGGGCTTCAGACTTAACATTTGGTGTCCTGGCTAGGCAGAATGAGCAGTTTCTGTAACGTGCTTTGCAGTGGAACTGGCTTTGTTAACAGCCTTCTGAGGGCCGTGGCACAACTGGGAGCATACTTAAGGCAGAACCGTGTTTTAAAATTGATTTACAATTCAGTTGTCAAAGAACCTACACTACCAACTCCCTGCCCTGGCCCTCCTTTAAGAACACTGCATGCAAGCCAACTTCTTCTAAGGAGTTTTTGGGCCAGCTACCCAGTGACCCATTAAACACAGTTTGATTTCATTTCAGCATGCCCCCTGCCTTGCACTGAGCGAGGAAAGGATAACCCATTGTAAACCAGTTCTTAGTTGTAAGACTCAGAGCCTTTTCTTAACTGCTTATGCTCCCTGCCAGTTGAAATTGAATGTGAGTTTATTTAAATCCTTCCTCAGATAGCTTTTCTTGCCTAAAGCATCTAGTAAGTGATGGTGTATGACTTCAGCTTTGGTAGGAATGCCTTCTCAGCACCAAGACATTACTTGTTCCTTGACCACCAGCAGCATTCCTGAAGCACTGAGTAATGAAGGAACAAATTTAGATCAAGTGGAGAGGGGAAACCAGGGGAACCTTTTGAGCTAAAAATAATGTGTTGATAGTTAGTAGGTTTGTCTTAAGAGCATTCCGGTTTGCTATTCTCCTTCAGAACTGGCTGTTAACTTTATATAGCAGATAAGGAGGTTGTGTCAAAAACACTGCAAAGACAGTTCTCCAAGAGCAGCAGACCTGGTTTGTCCTAAGGGGTTTTTGTGGAGCTGTTACAGCTAAGTATTTATGCTTCCAAAATCAAGGCAGTTTTAGGGTGTAATGAGCAATAAATACAGCAATAAGCAACTTAATTCAGTTTGGTCATTCAGGATCTTAATTGGTGGTTGAATGGGATGGGCTGGGAGAAGAAGGGGAACTGATCAAGTCCATTCAGTGCATAAAGCAGAACTTCCATCTACAATCCCACCTCAGTGTCTAATGGTAGAAACCAGCTGTGTGGCTGTGGTAGCTGCTTGCTTGTCTACTTTTAAAACAATTTTCGTTACAAGGATGCATCTGCTGGAAGTGGTGAAAGCAAAGAGCTGTGGGTTATGGGTCACTTCACTGTCGTAAAGTGAAAGCAAGGCGCTGCAAGAGCTGGGGTAAGCAACGCAGCAAAGATTTGAGGAAGCCCAATGTGCTAATTTTACCTGGTACTGAGATTTCAGGTGAGCTCTTTGTGCATGCAACCTTAACCTGACCACAGAAAATGCTGAGAATTCCACTGCCGTACCCAGGAGAGCTTCTCTTGCATGTCAGGCGTGAGCTGTGTTCAGGCAAGCGGTGTCTAAGCGCTGCGGAGCGTTGGGGAGGCAAGCGCCACTTTGTGTTACCTGCGTTGTGTGTCAGCTGCTCATCCCCATCAGTCCGTCTGCATCTCACCTGCTGGGTCAGCCTGGCCAAGGGGAAGGCAACACAACCCTCTGGGGGTGTCCCGTAGAGGTGGAGGGCAATGAGGAGCAAAAGCTTGGAGCCCCAACCCCCAAAAGCAATTGTACTCAAAGGACAAAGGAAACATTATGATTTTAGATGTATGTTTAAGTTAAAATTGCAAACTGCTGAAAATACTGCACATGGAAACTGAAAGAGAAAATAAAAGATAACTATTGCTGGAAGTGATTTTCCTCTGGTTATTTAAAGAAAAAGAAGAATCATAGAATCACTGAGGTTAGAAAAGACCTTCAAGATCATCCAGTCCAGGACCTCAATGTCCTCCTCTCCTGTGCACCCAGAACTGCTCCCAGTACTCGAGCTGTGGCCTCACCAGGGCCAAGTACAGCGGCACCATCACTTCCCTACTGCTGCTGGACACATAGGTTTGATCCAGGCCAGGCTGCCATTGGCCTTCTTGGCCACCTGGGCACACTGCTGGTTCATGTTCAGCCATCCACCAGCCCCCCCAGATCTTTTTCCACCAGGCTGCTTTCCAGCCACTCTGCCCCAAGCCTATAGGGTTCCTTGGAGTGGTTGTGACCAAAGTGCAGGACCTAGCACTTGGTCTTCTTGTACCTCATTCCATTGACCTGATACCATGGATTTAACCTGTCCAGATCTCTCTGCAGGTTATTCCCTCCAGCAGGTCAACACTGCAGCTCGGTGTACTGTGGCCTGCATTTCTTGTGGTGCAGTTGTGGTCCAGCCTCTCATCCTAATCACTGATAAAGAGGTCAAACAAAACTGGTCTTGGTGCATCACAGAACCTTGGAATCCCAAAATGGTGGGGGCTGGAACGGACCTCCAGAGCCCATCTAGTCCAACCACCTTGCCGAAGCAGGTGTGCCTAGATCAGCTTCTTACTGTAGTGTTTGGTACAGAGTTGTCCTGATTACCACAGCCTGCTCTCACAGAGCCCCTCGCTCTTCCTACACAGACAGGAGGGAAACTAGCACAAAACCCCTCTGGGCTGAGATGGAGCTCAGTGAGATGCACAAGAACCTCAGCCTACGTGCAGAGAAGGGCAGCAAAATGCAGATGCCAATGACCCTCCCAACCCTGCAACCCAGTGGAAAAGCCCCAGACCCAGGAACTGAGTGCAGCAAGCGGCACGGGAACCCTCTCATGTTCAGTCTGAACTTCAAGGCCCAGGGCGGCTCTAACCACCTCTTTCATTCTGAAGCTGGCAGGGCAGCAACAGGGTGTCAAATACCAGCAGCAGCTTCAACTGAACCCATGACAGGGCTCTTAACAGAGCTTCTTACAATGTTTTTTCTCCTAGTATCTCTTCACCTATCAAATGCGAAGCACTGTAAAACTGTGCAAGGACACCTCAGGACTCTCCAAATGCAGGTGCCCATTGCAGTCATAGCCCTGTCTGCAATTACAGAAGTACCACAGTTGAGCTTTTGATTGTATCTGATGGTCATGCTTGCCAAAACTTCCCTAGGATTCTAGGTAAGATCGTAAAACACCAAACCCAAGGGTCTGTATGTGTGAGTGAAGCTGTTTATCTGCAGCAGGCTATGGTGGGTAAGGTTGCAGAGGGGAAGCAGCAGTTTAATTTGCCTTAGCTTGAGTTCCCAGCTATCAGGCTTGTGTCTTAGAAGAAATTTCTGGGTGGTCCTGCTGCTGAAGGCTGGAGGATCTCTTGCAGAACTCAACTGCTCAATGACATGTTGCTCTGATTAAGTGTGCAGGGCTGGGCTGTTGTCTGGCAAGTGCAGGAGGCTTTACGGCAGCAGCTGAATGTCGCAAGCGCGTGTTGGGCTCGCTCTCCAAACAGCTTCTTTGTACACCTCCTGCCTTCCTGGTGTCAGCAGCCAGCTCAGCCACTCCTGTCGCCTTCTAGTTTAGTTGTGGAGCCAAGCAATAGAACTGTGCTGTGCTCAGGTTTTGTCCTCAGAGATGAAGGCTTGTTTGAAAAAGAAAGTCTGCTGCTTCTTGTTGCTGGGTGAAGAATTCTCAGTGCATTCTTGGAATGGTCATCCCTACAGATGCATTGCCAGGCACAGGAGATAAAGCACTGCCCTTGCACTAGAACTGTGTGCTCTTGTAGCTAGGAGGCCCAATGCTGTTCTGGGATGTATTAAAAGGGCTTTAGTTGGTAGGTTGAAAGAGGTTCTCTTCCCCCTCTGCTCTGCCCTGGTGAGGCTGCATCTGGAGTACTGTGTCCAATTCTGGGCACCCCAGTTCAAGAAGGACATAGAATTGCTTGAGAGAGTCCAGCACAGAGCCACGAAGATGATTAAGGGAATGGAACATCTCNCGAGTGCCTGTGTGATCTGCTCTAGGTGATCTGCTCTAGGTGATCCTGCTCTGCAGGAGGCTTGGACTGGATGAACTTTTGACGTCCCTTCCAGCACCTAACCTTTTGTCATTCTGTGAACTTTGTAACTTGAGGTGACTTTTCTACTTTTTCCTTCTTCTGTCCCATGTAGGTATGGCTTTGCTTCTCCCTTTTGAGTCAGTGCAGCTGTAAGAGCATTGCAGCCATGGTTCCAGAGCCGGTTTGGCTCCGCTCCATGCACAAGACAAAAAGCTTTGATTGCTTGTAGAATTATACCATAATTATACCATAAGTTTTGCATAACTGTTTGAAGAGATGAAAAGATTTTTATTTGTAGGTTTGTTACAAAGTTGGAAGCAGGAACATGGAAAAGTGTATACAGTGTACAGAATGCTATCTTCTGAGCCAAACCTCCTGCTCCTCTATTGCAGGCATAACTCTGCCTTAATTTTGTTTCTGCTTTTTCCCATGGCTTGTACATCCAAACATGGCAGAGTAATTCTCACCCCAGGTGCTGTTTTCGTATCCTCCAGACTGCAGATGTCATGGGTAGATGTTGGTCGAGTGCAACCTGATTGTTTTACCTCAGTATTTACATTCTGCAGTTCTTTCAGCTGGGCTGCAGTGTTTGGGCTCCAAGCAAAATGCATCCCCGAGGGCTGGGTTTGACCATGCCCCAGGTGCCTGCAGACTGTGAGCTAGGTTACATCAGACCATGTAAATAGGATGGGTTTGCTGATCCAGCTCAGCTCGAATTGCATGCACTGTAAAACTTCAGCCAGTGTTCCCAAAACTTGAAGTCCCTAGATGAGAATCTTAAATACACTTTTTCTACCCCTTTCTTCCCTTGAGGAATAGCCAATAAGTGCTGTTATCATTGCTGCCTTGCTGTTTAAACTCCAGGACTGAAGTTGCTGTCTTGTCAGCTGCTAGAAAAGTGTGAAGCTTCCTAACTTCACTTTTCTTTCCCTGCTATGTCTTGGTAAAGTTGGCATTTCAAATAGGGTCTCTGGCATCTGATTTAACATCTGCTAGAAGAACATAACTTGTCTTTTAACTTTTCTTTCAGGCAAGCTTGGGCAGATATTCTTGTAATTATACTTTGTTCATACTCATTTTCCTTTGCCTTCACAACTGCCTCAAACCAGCACTGGTTTAAAGGAGCACTGGAAGCTGGGCAGCTGGGAGGTGGTAAGTGCTTTTGAGGCATCTGACCCCTACATCTTTTGGCAGCATGGCTTAAGCTCACTCCTTCTTCTCCCACCTTCCTTCCTCTGCCCTGACCCCTCAAATAAATCTGTCACCTGGCTAATGCTTTAAAAGGTGCTTGTCAAGGGCTAGAGGGGCTTGTGACTGCCTGACAGAAGGTGAGACTGAGAGATCCAGAGGACCTGGAGTTGGTGGATGAACTGTGGCTCCTGATGAAGTGATTATTAAGAAAGGGCTGGATAAATCTGCAGGTTTTTTTAATACTTAGTGTATCAATCTAAAAACATTGCTCAGGTGTTTATCAGTACCCAAACCAAATGCCTTCACAAATGGTTCTTCCTTTTGCTTCTTCACTCTTGTGAGGTTCTGCCTGTGCTCACTTAAGCACCATATTTCTGTACTGCAGAGTCCCTTCAATGTGAGCTGCTGGGTGATGCCTCCTGATGCTGTTTCAGCATGAATCTGACGGTGCTAAAAGATGGGAGGAACGTGGTTTGGCAGCTGGGAAGCCTGCAGGCAGCACTGACAGTAAAAGTGAAAGGAACCTGCTGCTTCAGAAGACATGATCTGAGCCCAAGCTACATTATCAATGGTGAAACAGAGGCTTGTATTATGCCGGCAGGTCGATGTCTCAGTTCTCCCGCTGGCCTGCCATGGGTTTGAGTATCCCTGCAAACCTGGTCTGGTTCTAGTTCAGTTGTCTCCAATGACTGGATTAAGCAAATCTATGTTTCTTAGTTCCATAAAAATCCAAAGTGCTTATTAAGCCCTGAAATTGCTGGTGGTGAAGGAGTGGTGGAAGAAGTCCTCTCGAGTTACCTTAGTGCCGTTAAAAAGACTGCTAGACCTTGCGTGCTGGTGAAAGTATGAGGAACTCTGTTACAGTGAGATTTATAGAGCTGAAAGGTCTTTGGACCTTCAGCTGAGGGGTTAAATTATCATCAAAGTGGTTATTAATTAACTTTGTAGTGAGGTCTGCCTCTCCTCTGTCTACACTGCTTTTGTTCTCAGTTTGACTGCATTAGCTCTAGATGAAACACAAATGTCAATCCCAGAGTAATGATGATTAAACTGCATGGGTCTCTGTGGCTTGTGCTCAGAGCAGGAGGAGGAGATGCAATCATTATTTCAGGTGTACTCAGTCATACTCTGCCGGCTGTAACATCAGAGTAACTTGGGAAGCCAAGGGCCATAAACAAGAATTTACCCCTAAGTGATGTATTCTGAAGATGTGCACTCACTCAAAAGAAAAACAATCAGAACTTGACATTTTAGCAGGACCCAAAAAGAGGTGGTAATGAAGGTTGTCTTGACTTGTTTTTTAACTTGTGCTGTTGTGCTCAAAAGCTCCAGGACATGAGGCAGGAAGCAGTGACAGGATCCTGTGCAGCAGCTTGGTGTCCGCTACGTGAGTCAAAGACTTTTTAGCTGCTGATGCCCAGTTATGGACAGAGAAAAGTATCAATGTGTGTTAAAAAAAAACCCAAAACAAACAAACAAACAAAACCCCAACAGCCTCATTGCTCCCTGCTACACATTGTTACTTTTTCTTTCTGCAGCCTTCACGTGGATATATATGGGCAAGGTAGTTTGTGGACCACAAAGATGATTTCTGCTCCCTTGAGACCAAGCAGCTATGGTGCACCCAAGGACAGAGAGGCACCCTGACACTTTCAAGGACACTATATGACAGAGCCAGGCTGACAGCTTCTGAGGAAGGGGCTAAGAGGCTTTGTGCTGGAGAGAGTGCAGGAAATGGCTTCGTAGTCATGGCTGGATTCAATGACCATAAAGGTCTTTTCCAAGCAAAATCGTTGTGTGAGTCTCTGATGTAATATGGCTGCAAGATACAGCCTTGGCCAAAAGCATGTCAGCAAGCAGCATCTTGTTTTTCATCTTCAGTGGCTCTGTCCACTTCACCACATTATGGCCAAAAATGTTTCCTGCCTGTCGTTAAAAGCTTGAGTGAATTTTCACAGTTTGCTTCCAGCTTTTGCCTTCAGTTTTCTCTGGCTGCCTGAGTTTTCACGGAGCAGCAAGGAAAGGCAAGGCAAGATGAAGGAAGGTTGCAGGACTTGAAACTGCTTCTCAGCAGTGGGTTTTGTTCTTTTTTTTTTTTTTTTTTTTTTTTGTAGGTATATNGTTGCATGGCTTTGAAATGTTTTTCCCGCGGTGGTTTTTTTTTTTTTTTTTTTTTTTTTTTTTTTTACCCTTATAATTAGACTTTAACTTGAGTGTTCCTTTATATTTTATTATAAAAAGAACAAATACTTTATTTGTTCTTTGAACTTCCATTTTCCCTGTAAATGACTACTCCAGACTCAGCCAGAACTTTCTTCTTTATATATTGCTGCCTTTCATCTGGCTGAGGGAAGCCAGTGTGGGCATTTTTTACCCCTCCTGACAATCAAAGAAGTAAAAACTCTGCTTTTTCTAGTTCCAGTTGCACTTCCTGCTGTTGCTGCATTTCTCTCTAGTGACAACCTGATGGTTGGGATTTCCACAGGTAATATTCTTGATTCTCCATCACATTCCAGAAAGTTACTTCTCTGAAGAGATGTTGTTTCAAAGTTAGACACTGTTGGTGTACCAGAGCTCAATATGGAATCACAGAATCCTTGTAGTTGGAAAAGACATTTAAGATCATCCAGTCCAACCATTCTCTAACCTTACCAAGGCTGGTGCTAAACCATGGCCCTTAGCACCACATCTCTGCTTCTTTTCAACACCTCCAGGCATGGGGATTCAACCACTTCCCTGGACAGCCTGTTCCAGTGGTTGAGAACCCTTCCAGTGAGAAAGTCTCTTCTGAAAGCCAACCTAAACCTCGCTTGGTGCAGCATTAAGGTTCTGCATGGCACAACTTATTCCTAAGTATTGAAGTGTAGGGTAGTATTTACAGTCCTGCTGTCAGGGAAAGGATTGGGAAGAGTGGTTTGGCAGGATGAAGGTGACTGCTGCCCCAACTGCATTTTGGGATAGGGGCAGTTGAATTTCTGTGGTATGATTTGGCCTGGTCCAGTCCTCGAGCTTTTCTTTCTCAGCTCTGTGTACACAGTCATGCTAGGGCTGGCACAGCCCTGACAGCTGCTTTGTCTGGCTCCTTGCTCTTCCTTCACAGTTGCAGGTCAATTACAGCAGGCTGCTGCTTCGTGTTTCCTTTGTCCGCCTCATCCCCAGGTCTCTTTTGTGCAGAACTGCTTCCCAGCCAGACAGCCCCAGCATATACCAATGCATGGGATCATTGCTCCTCAGGTGCACAATTTTCTGGAACATAGAAGGTTTCACCTCAACATAAGGTGAAACTTTACAGTGAGGGTGCTGGAGCACTGGAGCAGGCTGCCCAGAGAGGTTGTGGAGTCTCCTTCTCTGGATACTTACAAACCCTGCCTGGATGCATTCCTGTGTGAACTACCAAGGGTGATCCTGCCTTGGCAAGGGTGTTGGACTGGATGATCTCTGGAGGTCCCTTTCAACCTCTAAGGTGCTGTGATTCTAATTCAGAAGGTAGTTGTTGACTCATTTCTGCAGCCTGTGGAGGTCCTGCTGCATGGCAGCACACCCACCCTTCCCAGTTTTATATCCTCTATAGACTTGCTGAGATGTCCTCTGCCCACCATCCAGGTCACTGAAGATGCTGAGCAGTGCTGGGCACAATATTAGTTCCTGAGTGACTGCAATTCACTTCATGCCACCAATCACAGCTCATGGAACCCAGCAGTTCTGCCACTTCCCAATGCACCTCACTGCTATCCCTTGCCCAGTACCTGATAGTGAAAGCAGCTGGCAGTGTAAGCCAGTGCCCAGCACAGCCCAGGCATGGCCCCCTTGGTGAGGCTGGGAGCTGTGTCCTGCTGCTGCCCATGGTGCCCACCAGCCTCACAGGCTTCCCACCTGAGGAGAGGTCTGCTCCATGCCAGGCTGCTGGAGGACTATTGGTATCAGATTAATACCTGACTTCACAGCCAGCTTCTGTAGAGATCTCTTTCCACCGTAAAGGCTCCTGTAGCTTTCCCACTTCACTCTCAGCACTCCTGCCTTTCCTCTTGCATGGTTTAGCTTTGACTTTCCTCTCCTTATCTGTCACTGGAGGGTAATTGTCCCTTTCATAAGGACCTTGCTTCAGCCTTGAACAGCAGCTCCTGTGGCACCTTATGTGTGTTATGAAATACATATACTGATGAAAGCCTGAGGTGCAGTCCTAAAGTCTTCATGTTTCCTTTTTTCATCTGTTTCAAGGAGCCCTTGCAGATGGGACATGAAAGCTTTCCAATTATAATAAAACTGCTTCTGAATTTTTTTTTTTAATTTGAAATAGAGACTTATATTTAGAAAAGTAGGGAAAAACACTCTTAGCAGGCTGGAGATGATCAGGACCATGAAGATACTGAGAGGTCTGGTGAGAAGAAGCTGAGAGACCTGGGACTGTTTAGCCTGTTGAAGAGAGGCCTGAGAGGGGATCTGATCAATGCTCAGCAAGGGCTAAACGTTGGGGGGGAACAAGATGGGGCTGGGCTCTTTTCAGTGGTGCCCAGTGACAGGACAAGGCACACAAACTGGAACCCGGGAGGCTGCACTTCAACTTAACTTAAAAATTCTTTCCTGTGAGGCTGCTGGAGCCCTGCAGCAGGCTGCCCAGAGAGGCTGCTGAATCTCTTTCTCTGGAGGCTTTCAAAAGCCAGTGCAATGAGAAAAGTCAGCAGATGAGAGAAAGGCAGGGAGATGGAAAGCCCTGAGCTGAGACCCAAGGGGTGACTCCCAGTGAGATGTCACAGGTGTGAGCAGTGCAAGGCAGCAGGAGCAGTTGCAGTGGTGCAGTGATGAGCATGTGGGGCTACCAAGGCTGCCTCAAGCTGATGGGAGAGAAGAGAACCTTGCAGAGAACCAAGCCAAGTGAAAATGGGATGGCAGAGTGAGTGCTGTGTGGTAGGTAGGTAGGTAAGTGGCATACATGGAATCTGGAAATCAAGCATGCTGGGGTTACAGGTCAAGCAGAAAACAACACTACTAAACACCAGTGGGAGTGGAAACCTATCCATATCAAACTGTGGGCAAAGGGTTTGGATACTACATCAAATCCAAATAATCCACAGGATAAGGCAAATATCATCATGGATTCACTAGTTCCTGTAGGCTGAATAGTCATTTCCCATGGGATGTGATAGCTGCACTTGGTTACCACAAAATAAATGCAGAGGGAAGAGAGCAGCACAGGAACAGTGAGCTGCAGCCACTGCCTTGGGAGGGCAGGGAGGTGAAGGCAGCAGCAGAGAATTGTGTTTTTGTGAGTTCTCCAGGGAATTGTGGGGCTTTCCCGTGAAAACCTTCCTGACCCGAGGCCAAAGGCTCCAACAAAGAGGAGACTTCTGCTCCTGATACTTACCTTTTTGTTCTCTTTTCTCCCCTGAAGAAAAAGAGGACTGGTGAGTGATCTGACATTAAAAGTGCAGTGTTGAAGTTTTAGGGAATTATGTCAGTTGTGAGAGATCAGACTGCAAACTGGGAACAAAACAAAAAACCCCTAAGTGAATTCAGAGGCATTCCTAGAGACCCTGTCAGTAGAAAACCCAGCAGTGAATCCATGGGTATTTGCCAGGCAAAGGAAATTCCCCAGAGCACATAAAAACTTAGGAGAAAAGACAGCAGGCATTGCTTTGAGCATGATGAAAAATTAAGATCAGTACAAGATGGAGACCTGAGGTTGTATCCCCTGCAGAGCTAAATCACTGTTCCCTGAGGAGCTGCAGAGCCTAGTTCTGGGGGGAGAAAAAGAGGTAAAATGCGTAGCAGGTTGTCACTGTGCTGCAGGTGTGAAACGGAGGCTGGGAGAAGAGGACTCCTTAGTAGGGGCAGCAGGAGATCATCAGCCTGGAAGGAGAATTGGGCTCTTGTGGAGCTGGATGCTGAGTGTGAGCCCATGTGAAGCTATTGATGCTGAGAGTCATGGTCAGGAGAAGGGACTTGGATGAAATTCAGGATTACACTCATGCACTTATCCCTGTGGAGAGAAGATGGGAACCAGGCTTGGTCAGGCTTGGACCAGGCTGTCCAGGCAGGTGGTGGAGTCACCATCCCTTCAGGTGTTCAAAAAATGTGTGGACATGGCACTTCAGGACATGGTTTAGTGGCCTTGGTGGTGCTGTGTTGGTGATTGGACTCGATGATCTTAGAGGTCTTCCTCCAACCTCAATGATTCTATGACTCTGCCGGTAAATGGATGATTCAATTCCTACCCTCCCTTTTACTACCTTTAGCTAGTTAGGACCATAACCAGTTTGACTTACAGGAGCACTTTCCATTTTCCCCCCTTCTCCCTTACTTCTGGAGGATGTAGAGGATCTGATGGCTACTGGCAAAGGACCCTGGAAATCAAACTGTACCTTAGTAGCTGAATTAATGAAGGAAAAACATTTTTCCTGTGAGGGTGCTGGAGCCCTGGACCAAGCTGCCCAGAGAGGTTGTGGAGTCTTCTTCTCTGGAGAGATACCAAACCCACCTGGACAACCTGACCTAGAAGAAGTTGCTCCAGCAACAGGGATCAGACCAGAAGGTTTCTAGGGGTCCCTTCCAGCCCCCACCACTCTGGGTTTCTGTGTGATACGAGTTTCTTGCACTGAAATCTTTTCTGTCGCTTTTGTGTAGCCTGGTTTGAGTTGCCAAATGACCCTTTGCACTGAGCAGGGTCTGAGCAAGCTGCTGAGCAAGGGGACCCTCAGCTTCCAGCCAGCTCAGCAGACACAGGCACCAGCCACTGATGAGCCTGACTCTGTAAAATGGCATTGTAAAACCCATGATCATGACTTGGTCCCCAGCAGACTGTCACCTGCTGAGCCAAGGCATGCAGGGATGCTTCTGCAGGGAGCTGCAGCATGGTCAAGCTCAGAGCTACATCACTTCGGTGTTTGGGGAATTTTGCCTCCAGCCTCCATCAGCCTTTACAACTCCTGTGGAACCTGAATAACCACAATCCAGGGCTCTTGCTTCTAGCCTATCTGGTGAAAATGGATGTTCCCAAAGCTTCAGTGAAATCAATTTGTCTCTTCAGAGAATTACCTACCAAGAATTTATTTTTTGCTTTCAGAGAGAGGGTTACAGCTGCCTGTTGGTGTCTGCTCTCAGTTCTTTGTCCTTTCAGATGCTTTCCCCTGCAGACACTGAAGGGTGGGTTTGCACATGTTCTTTCACCACGCAAAGTCCCCATCCTCTCGCACCCATCACCGGTGGCTGCAGGTCACAGTTGCATTCAAAGTCACATTTCTTGGGCTAAACTTTGAAATCTCCTTCGTTACACTAGTGTGAAGCCATTTGTGGGTGCTCTTCTGGGTGCTTTAACTGGAACCTTGCCCAGTCTTGGCTCTTCCTTAGGAAAGCTGAACCTGTGTAAGAGCATCCACATGCATTGGCAATTAGCTTCAGTAAATACAATTAAACGCAGATTTTCCTTCATTCACTTCAAATCACTGCAAGTTCTAACGCAAACAGAGCTTCAACAACACGGAAAATCCTCCTGGAGGGTTTTTCCCCTGCGACCCCCGAACAGTGCCGTCTGTGTTCAAACCTGCCGCGAACCACCCCACAAGTTCTCCCCTATCCAATCTTCTCCCGCAGCAAACAGCTACTCTGAGTTTTGCAGCCTCTCCCTGCCCCTGACTGGCTCCTGCGCTCCCAATCAGGCAGAGAGGAAACATTTAAACAGGCAGCCCCCGGCCCTCGCCTCCCTGGCTCTGCTCACGGCAGGACCCAGCCATGCAGCTCAGCCCAGGTAAGGCCACGCTTCACGACCCCTGCTGCCGCCATGGGATGCCTGGCAGGTCTCGCTCCTCCGAGCACCTCATTTATCGCTTGCCTCCCCGCTGCACGATGGCAGGGAGGGAGTGAAGCCCTCCCCGTGCCCTGGGAGAGCCGAGGCTTGGCGAGAGCAATTCGCACGTTGCTGCTTCGCCCTGGTTCAGCTGGCACCAGCAGTGAGGGCTGGGAGGGGGGAGGCTGGTGGGTGGGACAGGAAGGCTGGCAGGGGCTGTGGAACCAGCCCAGCTCCTTGTTCCGCTCTCGCACAGCAGCGGGGTGGACGTTGGGGCTGTGCAGGGGCCGCCCCAGCTCACTGCCGTGCACATTGGGCGCTGCTGTCACCAGGCAGTGCCAGCGGCAGGGCACGGCGCAGCGCCGGCTGGGCCGCGGCTGAGCGGAGCCCTGCTAGCAGACCCAGGAGGGCACACATCTCCTGCAAACCTCCTCTCGACCTTTCCCACACGCTGTTAAATTACTCTGATGCCTGAGTGTAATTTTCTGGCTGTTCCCCGTGCCCACGAATTACTCGACATAGCAGGCTGGATCCTTAGCTGCAGGACAGTTTTTCCAGTTGTTTGTTTTGAAAGCTCTTAAGAGCAATATACTATCAGCTGAGGTTTCTAATTAACTCTGAATAGCTAGGCTGCTGCCACTCAAGGATAATTCTCATTAGCATCTCAGCTAACAAGCTTCAGTGTTTGCCCTCCTAATTAGCTTCTAGTTAGAAGTCTTCCCTTACCCTAAGATGTGCTGTTGTTAATTGCAGTTCCAATTGCTTTTATAGCAAACTCCTGAGAGACTGCTGGAGCTGCTGGTTTAGGTAGCGTGATGGAGATCAGGAGCTGGGGTACCTACAGCTGTGGGTTCTTTATGCCCCTCCGAGTGTGTCTGTAGGCATCTGTATGCAAAGAGGAGAAGGAAGAGAGATGTGGGGGGTGTCAGGGCAGAGCTGCAGCTTTGGAAACCAATGAGGAAATACTTTGCCTTTGAAACAGGTGGTATGGTCTGGAAAGGAGTCTGCTCAAAGCATAGCTTTCCCAACTAATGCTGCATGAGCTGCTTCCCGGGGTTGGGTTTTTCTCGGCGCAGCTGTCCACACAATGGATGATTTTCTATGCCCAAGGGTTTCCAAGGGGTCCCGAGTGCCCCACAAAGTGCCCTATTGATGCCGAGTGTAAAAAGCAAGGGAATGTCTCTGTTGCCTGGACAGAGCATGTGTCAGGTTAGCTATTCCTTCTGGGCTGCTAGCTCAGGATGGGATTTCTGTGGAATGCTCTTAGCTGGTTTAATGTATGCCTGCCCGTCGGATTAACCCCTTAGGCACCGCAGGTCGGCAGTGCTTACAGCACGCTGAGCATTAGTGGGCTCCAGCGGCTGTGGCTGTGTAGGAGAGGCTAATGGAGTCAGCAGGGTGGGCTGTGGGGTTGTGAGAACTTGCAGGCCAGTACAATCAAGTGTGCAGGTGGTGGAAGGGAAGTCTTACAAGATTCACAGGATCATAGGATTCACAAGATACAGTTGCAGATCTGCTCATTATATCACAAAGATGCTCAGGGGTCTGGAACACCTCTGCTGTGAGGACAAGCTGAGGCAGCTGGGGTTGTTCAGCCTGGAGAAGGCTCCTGGGAGACCTTAGGGCAGCCTGCCAGTACCTGAAGGGGGCTACAAGAAGGGTGCAGAGGGACTGTTTGCAAAGGCCTGTAATAACAGAATGAGGGGCAGGGTTTGAAATGAGAGAAGAGCAGGTTTAGATTGGATGTGAGGAACAAGTTCTGCACAGTGAGGGTGGTGGAAGACTGCAACAGGCTGCCCAGGGAGGTGGTTGAAGCTCCATCCTTGGAGATATTCAAGGCAAGGCTCAGTACAACGTGATCTAGTGGAGGATGTCCCTGCTGACTGCAGGGGGGTTGGACTAGATGACCTTTGAAGGTCCTTTCCAACCCAACCCATTCTGTGATTCTTTGAAAAGTGCAATTTAAATATGGCTCACATCACTAGCAGTAGATTTAATTAATTATAGCTCTTGCAGATCTGATTGCTTTAGAAAAATGTGTAAGCACTTAGCTGGGCCTAAGGTAACTGGGCAAATTGAGAGGGTTAGGAGAATGTTTACACAGTGCTGCATATAGTTCTGGTTTGGTTAGTATCAGATTTAATCTTTTGGTCATAAATTATTCGTTAGCAATTTTTAGTTGTTAAAAAAAATAATCAGAACTTAGACATAGTCCTTGATGAGAAGCTGATTTTTTTTTTTCTTGATTTGGCTGCTTCTATCCAATTAATGCGTTGGAAAATAGGAGTAATGATGGTGAGCAAATCTCAGTGTTTGAACCTATTTCAGTTGCATATCAAAGAAGCATATTTAAACGATGTGTTTAACTTCTTTTATCTGCAAAACTGGCTTCCAGAACACAAATAGGCCATTTCCTGTCCTGTACTTCAGTTACAGTTGGCAGTGTAAAGTGGAAGCATGCTCATGTGATAGAAGTCTATTAGAAGCTTTAAAGTAAAACTTGGGCTCAAGTTTGAGGAAGTACCCCCCAAAAAAACCGAAAAACCAAAAAAACAAACAAATGAGGCATCTGTAGGGTAAGCATTAAATACTGATTCAGGCAGGGGATTCATCCAGTGTGTCAAACAGAATTCACAACAGTGAGTTGATTGGTAAAGCAAAGGCAAAGAGCACTTAAGTGAGAAGTGGCAGGTACAGAGTCCTTGCCCAGCAACTGAGGAGCTTTGCCTTCAGAAAACAAACCCAAAACCAACCCCAATATAATCCTTTGAGATCAAAATTGTGCAGATGCTACCAACATGTCCATGTGAGCCATCAGGCATGAACTTGTATGTCCTGCAGCAGCAGGGAGGTGTTGATTATTGTATCCATATGCAGTAATATTATAATGGAGTCCTAGAATGGATTGGGTTGGAAAGGACCTTCAAGATCATCTAGCTCCAACTCCCTGCCATAGGCAGGGACATGTCCTACTAGAGCAGCTTGCTCCAGGCCCCATCCAACCTGCCTCTGAGCACCGCCATGCTTGGAGCTTCCACCGCTTCTCTGGGCAACCTGTTCCAGTGCCTCACCCCTCTCCTGGGGAAAAATTTCTTGCTCATGTCTCACCCACACCCAGCTTCCTTCAGTTAGATGTTTTTTCCTTATAATATCCAATTTGTGAGGACTTCAGTGCTCTTAATGTCTGGGAGGAAAACCTCCACAACCAGAGCTTGGTCTGTGGCGTCTGTATTGCAATTTCAAATTGCTAAACAGGTGAAGTTAAGTGCAGAGGGCTTGTTGTGATCTCTCTAACAGGGTTTGTCCTAAGAACTTTTGTCTCCAAACCACTTTTATATAACACTGCCTTATTGCCAGGTCTGTCACCAAGGATTTCTCCTGATGTGATTGTAGTCTAAATTCGGTGTTGTGATCTTTTGAGCAATAAGTTGTGTTTTGGGATATCAGAGAAATGGTGATGAAGTCCCACCTGTGCTGATAGCAGAGAAAGAATAGTGTAGGCACAGCTTATAGCCACACTGACTGAGCAGCTGCCTCTGTATATCAGATGGAGCCTTGACTCCATCTGGCTCAGGAACTGCTCATGAGGGGTTGCTTTGAGTCTGAGAATGGAGAGGATCTTATAGTACTCATTCTTCCTTCTAATAAGGTGATGATCCAGGCCACTTTTTATAGTAACAGCCCTTCTGCATGGATTATGAGAGGGGCATCCCCTCCATTATTGGTAGTGCACATACCAGGTGTGCTGATTATGCAATTTCCCTCGAGGCTCCAGAAGGAAATGAAATCCTAATAAATGCATGAGATAGTGGAGCAATGCTGGGATCTCCCGGATGGAAATCAGCCATCTGTGTCAGTGATCCTTCTTACACTGGTTGCTAGAAAACATTACACAGGCTGATTGTCCTGCTTTTAACTCAGCTGGCAGCTGAATCGCAGCAGTCCAGTCACAACAGAGGAGTTTTTTCTTTTCCCACTCTTCTGAGTGGGCAAGGAGGAAAGAAGCTGAGAAAGCCAAAATGTCAGTTAAGGACAGTTTACTACCATGTTGCAGGGATAGCAGATCATAGCAGATCACACAAACCAAAACCGCAGGAGAAAAGGTAGCAGGGTACACAGCAGATGAAGCCATGAAAATCTCCTGCCACTGCCACATGCAAACTCAAACCAGAACAAAAAGGGTGAACCCCAGTTTGGAAACTGGAGAGGAAAAACAAAAATGCTACAAGAAGAAACTTTGCAAGCTATAAAATACACTCTCAGCCCCACAAACCCCACCCAGCCTCTTTCCTGTCATACACTGACTGTGATGTCAGTGTGGTATAGAACATAGGATCCAGCTTGCTCTCTTGCTTGGGGCAAGTTGGTGGGGGGTAACCCTGTCCCCTCCACCTTCCTAGTGGGGCCAGTCAGCTGAAACCAATCTTAGACTTGTCATCCAAACTGTCCTGGAGGTGTGAGAACACTGCCCTTCCAGGGAACTGGGATGCTCTTGTGGGAAGCAAAGATGGAGTAAGGCTGGAGGAGAACATCTCTCCGAGAGATGTGGAGGTGACAGTGCTGATATTTGGTCTGGCCATGTTGAGAATTAGTAGTATTGCAGAGTGGTGAGTGGAACGTGGTCCTGAAATGCCTGGAAAATTTCCTTATGGAAGTGCTGGCTGAGAAAACCAAAGGGTCCTGCTGGGGGGAATACAAGATGCTGTTGGCTTGGCACATGGAGCAGGCTTGGAGGAGAGGCTTTAACTTGTCTGAGCTGCTTGTCACCAAGAGTATTCAGTGAAGTGTAAGGGAAGAAAGTGCCTTTCCCTGCAGAGGCACAGGGAGAAATGCCAATGCTAATAAATAAAGGATCAGAAGAGGGAGAGAGAGACACTGACATGAGAGACAACAGCAAAAGCAATGTACCGATGTGAAGCAACTTAGTGCTGTAAAAGACAACGCTGGTTTTGACTCACAGCCATGTCAGTGACCAGCACTAACTCAATTTTCTTGTCCCTGTGCAAACAAGAAAGTCTCTGAGAGATGGAACAAAACACAAGGAAGATGTTTACAGTTTTCAGGTTCAGAGGAGCTCAGAGAGCCAGGTTCTTGTAGAGAAGGTTCAGCAGGTGAGGAGACACCATCATGGGGGCTTGAGGAGATGTGTATTGCTCTCCAGCTAAAAAGACTTAAGCAGAACTCTGCACAGCTCAGTGGAAGGGCAGAGAGATGTTAGAAGTAAAAAGACATCTTTCAGAAAGTGGAGGTCATATTTGAACAGAGAAAATAGGAAAGAGCAATCATTTAAGTTAAATAAGTCAAGTTAAACAAGGCAATTAAAAGCAATTTTGAGGCAGGACTTGCTAAACTCACAGAAACAATGAGAGAGGCCCTTCAAAGGCATGAAGAGTAGGAAGCCTGTCCATCAGCAGGCTTGACAGCATAATGGGCACACTCAAAGTACACAGGGCTGATACAGCAAGGCTAAATAAATCTTTGCTTTGCTCTTCATGATAAAAGATCTCCCTGAAGCTTTTTCTTCTGGAGATTTTGATATCTGAAAGTGTCTTAAAGAGTATTTGAAATTGAAGTGTCAGCAGAACAGGTTTAGAACAGTTGGTTAAAAATAGGTGGTAGCCATGGTAGCCACCCAGGAGTCCCAAATGTGGAGTTGTTTAATTAATGGGTTTGTTTGAGATGAATTAAAGAATTGCTGTGGCAAGCAAAGGTGGCAAGTGGGATTCATGCTGAAAAGGCCGCGTGTGCTGGTAGATGGAGTCTGCCTTGGGCAACCTATTGGAACTGAAATGAAGAACTTGAATTTGTAGAGTAAAGCTGTTATGTTGGGTAAATGTCACCATGGATTCTTGTAGAAGGAAGCCATCAGCAATCTGTGTGCTTTGAAGGCCAGGAGCCCTTGGGAGGGGTTGATAAGGTATAGCTGGACCTTCAGTTCCTTCACCAACAGGCTTCAAACCTCCTCCAAACTACAGTGCTCCTGTAGTTTTGAAGTTGGTATGGTCTTAATTAGCTAGAGGTAATAAAACAGAGGGTAGGACCTCAATTGTGCATTTTCCAGGAGAGTGTCGAATCATAGAGTTGGGAAAGACCTCTAAAATCATTGAGTCCAAACATCAACCACTGTGGCTACTAAACCATGTCCCCAGGTGCCATGTCCACACATTGCTTGAACAGCTGCAGGGGCAGTGACTCCACTACCTCCCTGGGCAGCCTATTCCAGTGCCTGACCACTCTTGCAGCAAAGAAAATTTTCCTAGTATCTAAACCTCCCATGGCACAGCTTGAGGCCATTCCCTCTCATCCTATCCAACTGCAGGAAAGTCAGCAGGCTACAGGAACCTCTGCTGATACCTCTCTCAATAGTAGGCCCTGCTGCCAGAGTGACAGAGTTGGTCTCCTGTGGGGCAATGGAATCTCTCTTGGTAGGATTCAGTGGTGTGTGCTGTGCAGGAGGAGTTTCTGAAGCCTGGACTTGGTTTCTTTGTGATGCAGAACACAACTGACATATATTGCAGCAGCCGAGGTGGGTGCCAGGTGTGCTGTGATCTGCAGCTTCATGTTCTGTGGGCAAAGACAGCCTAGCTCAGATGTGCCCCATGAGGTGTGCATTCAGCTCGTGAAGTGCAGGTGGACAACCATCCCCATCAGGCAGAAGGTGCAGTTTGTTCATGATGAGTGTCCTTGGAGAGGGCAGTAGTGACGAGAACAGAAACCTGCCCCTGATGCAGGACTGGCAGGGCTGCCCTGTGGCATTTGGTGTCACTGATTGGGGGCTGTATGATGAAACAATGTGGGAGTGCCAGCAGGACGGGCCAGTATTGCTCTCCAAGTGGCAGAAGCAATACTGACCTGGGTTGTGCTCCTACACCACTGCAAATGCTGAAAAAGCACAGGAGACACAAACTGCTCTTTCTCCTAGAGCCAGCAGGTGCTTGGCTGGAAGGACCAGAAGCCATTGTTTGGCCTTATGCTCAGACTCACCAAAATGTTCGATCTTCTCTGCTTATAAGAAATTTCGTCTCTCTGCAGCTGTGTACTTTTTCTTAGCACAAGCCTCCCAAATACTTTCTGCTGCTCTAGCTGCAGGATATCAAACTCCACCAGCAGGTGTCTGCAGAGCTGGGGCCGGGGGTGTCCATGAGGAGGTTGTGTTCCTTGGCAGAGGTGTTTAAATTATCACCTTGTTGAGGTGAGTGGGAAATTCTGTCTAAAACTCGTCAGCCTGGAGTGATGCAGAACTTTAGCTCTCATTTTGTTATGTTGTGGGAGGAGGATGAGGGGCACTTGCTCTGCTCTTCTGATGCTGTTGGATAGACTAAAGACTATGGGATGAGTCTGAAATCTAAATCAAAATCTTAAGTCAGGTCTTATTTCTGAATGGGCTTCAAACAATTCTGGAGCTCCTGCATGCAGCTACCTATAAAAGCATCTTGCCAAATATCTAAAATGAATTTCAGATAATTCCCTTTACTTAGCCTGCTCATCTGTCCTTCTGTAGAGGGTAATGTCCTCTAAATGCCTCCTGGTTTGGTCACAAAGTGCCACTTCCCTCCTGCATGCCTCCTGTTTTCATGGTTAGCATATTTCATAAAGAAAAGCATGGCCGGCAGGTCTCAGAAGGTTCTCCTCCCCTTCCACTCTGCCCTGGTGAGACCACACCTGGAATGCTGAGTCCAGTTTTGGGGTCCCCAATTCAAGAGACAGGGATCTGCTGGAGAGGGTCCAATGAAGAGCTATGAGGATGACTGGGGGGCTTGAACATCTCTGCTATGAGGAAAGACTGAGAGGCCTGGGGCTGTTTGGTCTGGAGAAGAGAATGCTGAGAGGGGATCTGATCAGTGTCTATAGATGTCTGAGGGGTGGGTGTCAGGGTGAAGATGCCAGGATCTTTTTTGTGATGCCCAGTGATAGGACAGGGATCAGTGGGGGTAAGGTGGCACCCAGGATCTTCCCCCTCAATGTGAGGAGACACTTCTGTACAGTGAGGGGGCTGGAGCCCTGGAGCAGGCTGCCCAGAGAGGTTGTGGAGGCTCCTTCTCTGGAAACATTCAAAACCCACCTGGATGCATTCCTGTGTGACCTGCCCTGGGTGATCCTGCCCTGGCAGGTGTTTTGGACTGAATGATCTTTCAAGCTGCCTTCCATTCTGTGATCCAGTGAGATGAAAATGTACTTCTCTCCTCAAAAGAATTATTTGCAGTTTCCAAACAGTGCTACCTGTCCTTCCACTTCTTTCAAATGCATATTTAAAAAAAAAAAAAAAAGAAGAAACAACACATTTTAAGAAAATCAAAGCAACACTGAAAAGCACAAGCAGAGACTTGCTCTTTAATTCCATACTCTTCCCTAACCACTCTGTTGCTTGCTTCATCCCATTGGTTTGTGATAAAACCACATTGGCTAGCAGCTACTTTAAAAATGCTTTCCAAAACCCTCTTCAGTTATTTTTTCTTCAGCTGAACTCTTTTAGTTTGAGGCTGAAGAAGGTACCCCAAGGACACAATAGTTAGTAAGGCTATAGAAGCTTTCAGCAACCTATTGGACTCCAGAATGTTTTATGATCTGCTTAACAGTCAAACAGCCTGGACTACTTTTAATCTTAGCTTCAACAAAGAGTCAAGAATTCAAGGTGAAAGCACTTTAGTGGTGATAAAAGAGATTTTAGCTTGAGATTTTAACCCTGAAGTAATAAGTAAAGACTGATGTTGGGAACTGCTGTATCTCTGGTGCTTTCAGGAGGGATTGTTTGCAGGGTCTTCTTCCCTCTCCAGTATGATCTGAAATTGTGCCGGTGGAGGCTTAGGTTCTTAGGTTGGGTATTAGGAAAAATGCCTTTGCTGCAAGAGTGGTCAGGCACAGGCTGCCCAGGGAAGTGGTGCAGTCATCATCCCTGGAGGTGTTCAAGAGATATGTGGCCATGGCACTTGGGGATGTGGGTTGATGGCCACTGTAGTCTTAGGTCAGTTGTTGGGCTTGATGATTTTGGAGGTCTTTTCTAACCAAAACAGTTCTGTGACTCTGTGGATACTTATCCTGATACCTGCTTAGGCTCCTGGATACCCTTTTCCCACCTATGTCCCAGTGCTAGCTCTCATGCTGCATCCCACCAGCAGCTCCCACACTCTGCAAGCTCCAAACCTGGCCAGGTGAGTCAAACCTGCCCCAGTGCTGAGCCCTCAGCTCACAGCCTGCTGCTTGCTACTTAAGATACAAATGATTGGTGTGGTGGTTTTCATAGGATAACTTCATGGTTATAATACTTGTCTCAGAAGTGGTTGAACTTGGGTTTGAGTTCTCCTTCTCCCAAGGGATATTCAAATCCACCTGTCCCTTCCCAGGCTGTAGGCAACCTCTCAGCCCTTCCTATTGAAGCTGTGCCACAGTGGGGAGAAGGATTTGTAGAGCCGGAGAGGAGAAGCAGCAAGTGGGAGCCTGACTGGTCTACCACTTGGGACCTCCCCTGGAGGGAGGTGGGGAGCAGGTACCTGGCTGCCTTCCCAAGGCTACTTACTGCATGCTTTGCATTAAAACGTCACGGGAGAAAAACCAAAACTGGCCCCGCAGGCAGAGTCCAAGCCCAGCTCCTCTCTCCACAGGGAGAGGTTGCACCCACCTTGCTCTGCCAGCAGGTGCTCTTTTCATGCTCCCCCAGCACACCCTCTTCCTCCAGCCACATGTTTAAATGAAGGTTGGAGCAGCTGCTCACGCAGAGGGATGCCGGAGCCGCGCTGAGGAGCGGTAGTCGTGCTCACAGCTGCCCAGTCCCAAGCGGACCCTCACGGGCACCTGTGCTGGGAGGTGCAGCTTGACAAAAATGGTGAGATCTCAGCATGAAGGAAGCAAAACTTAAGGTACCCAAATACCTTCTTTTGGTGAAAAAAGTGGATTCCTGTGGACTGTCAGGCTCCTAATCAGTTATTTTCTTGGAGGCGGGGAGAAGTCATGGCTAATTTAGCTCTGTGTGAGGCTTGAAACCATTTCCAGTTGTGACACTCTTTAGGTACTTGTGTGGCTTTCAGGACCTTGCCTTCAATGAATTGAGAGCATATTTCATTTTAAGATGTGGCTGAAGGACGTGCAAGGTTGACTTCAGCTCTGAGTGTCCAATTCTCATCTGACAATCACTTCAGTTTCACAGTCATTTAGAAGCTTTTGAAGGGTTTCCTCTGTCTGTCTCCAGCTTCTTCTCACGTAAACCAGAGATAATGCCTTCAAGAGCCTCTGAAGGACAACACACTGAACCTTGAGCATCGACTTACTGATGGGAGAGTTTGGCAGATAGGAGAAAAGCTGGGAAAAGTCTGTCTGCTGGTGGCCTGGGCAAAGCTGGGATTTCTTTTGAAGAGACCCGTTTCAGTGGTAGTGGTGTGGTGTGTAGATGAAATTGTTTGTTGTGTTCTTTTGGCTTCAAGTAAGTAGCTTTTGGCACACAGGGGTGAGGCTGTTGAAGGTTTACAAGCTGGTTCAAGTCCTTTATGATGGGCCCATGTAGCAGGGGGAAGGTGTTTGTGCAGGCTGTTAGAAAGGATAGTTCTCAAAGTAAACTGAAGGCACCTCACTAGCCCTTCACAAGAGAACCTGGGCTGAGCACAGCTGACCCTCCTGCTCAATAGCTGCAAAATGCTTCCTTGCTACCCTCCCCACATGCTGACTCTCTCTCTTCCAGACACAAAGTTCTGCTCTGGGTCAGTGATCTGCTGTGAGGACTCCTGCACTGATTTCAAGGCACATGGAGGATCTTCTGTCCCTAGGACAGCAGGTACCAAAGGTTTTCTTCTGCACTGCAAACCTCCCAGAGTTACAAAGTGTGAGGTTGTCTACTGAGCCTTTGCCTCCTTCTGCTCCACTTCTGAAGTGCAGGGCGAGAGGAACAGGGCCGAATGTTTTCAGGGCTGCAGATAGAGTGTGGAGAAGTTCCTCTCCTCTTTCCAGGCTGATGTTGGAATGGTTGCTGTTAGAAATCAACCAGGGGAAACACTGCATGCCAGTGTGTGTGTAAATCTGGCTGTATATAAAAACACAAAAAGCATGGGGGTGTGTATATGTGTGTGTATACGTGTGTGTGTGTGTACACAGAAAACAGCCAGCACACAGCTGCTGCCTCTGACAAGAACTAACACAGTCAAATGTAAACAAAAACCTTATTCCCAAGGTTTACTTGCTGTCTTACTGTGGTTTTAAACAGAGCTGAGCATTTGGGAATGAAAGAGGGGGGTTGATGTTTGACCATTTCTGAGCACACAGCAATTGTATCACGTTAAGAATCTAAACCAAAGCTGATCTTGCTTCCCCATAGTGTAGCATGGGAAGTAGTGGGAAGCATCTAAATTGACTGCAAAGGGAGAGTGATTCCAGAGACTTGGGTAACTCACAGCACCTCTCATATTTTCAGTGCTTAGAAGGGAACTTGTGTGTAATGCCTGAAGGAGTTCTCATTTGTAAGACAAAAGCGGCATATGGAGACGGAGTAGAATGGAGCACAGTAAAGCTTCTAAAACACAGTCAGGAGATGTATAAAATACTCCCCAGATATTCCCAGTAGCTGTGGTGATCAGTGTTTAGGATTCTCTTTTGCCTTTACAGCAGAGGAAACCTGCAGATCATAGAATACAGAATAGATGCCTATTTCTGTCAGAGCAAACACTAGCGGGGATATACCTGATCCTGCTTTTGGGAACAGGAATTTTATTACTGGGTCAAGTGTCTGGTTCTGGCATTCAGGATGTGCTTTCTGTTGGTTCAAAGCCATTTTGGCCCTTCCTTTCAGCTTTTATCCGTGGTTAAATGACTCCTTCCTCGACTCTGCAAGGCGCTGCAGAAAAATGATGGCCGTTTATTCAAGGGTCTGCCATGACCCAGCACTACAGGTTCTACCCAGAGGCTGGTGCAAGTCTGGCTGCCAGCTGTCGTTATCTGACAGCCATGTACCATCTCCAGCAAGGTGCTGTGCAGAGCAGAGGTCAGGAATGGGGCTGCAGGTTGGTCAGTGAAGGAGTTTGGTTGCTGTGGAAGCAACTTCAAGAAGAGATGAACTGGGTTACAGCAGCTGGGCTTTGGTTGGATATCCTCGAGATGTGAGGAGGCAGAGCAGATCAGAGAGTTGGTCAGGAGTAGCTGATGTGAGGTCAACCAGCTCTTGTCAGACTTGGTTCTTTCATTTCAGAAGGGCAGGATGATGGTTGGGGAAAGATTTGCCGTTGTGATTTTGCTGGATGGGTTTCTGCAGCCGGAAGAAATGGCTAAGGGTTTGTCTTGCCCTATTTATGGAGGGTGTCCCCTCATTTCCCATTTGTGTGTTGGACTGTCCATCCACTCCAGCTCATGTGCTCGGGGTCCTGTCAGGTCAGCAGTTCAGTGAAGTCCTCCATAATGTAGTCATAAAAAGTGATCAAACACCCTGCAAGAGGCCTCAAGTAATGAGGGGTTTAATCTTCAATTAGTTCCTGCTGAGGCCTGATGAAAAATAATTTCAAAAACTGTGCCTAAGCTTTCATGTCACCTGCCTGGCCAGTTATCCTGAAGCGTAGTGTGCAGAGAGGAAAGGTGCTGGAAATGGAGAAAACCATGATGCCACTGTGGACTAGTTCAGACTGCTGCCTGCAGTGTGATTGGGGTCTGATTGAGTGGCTTCAGCCATGGGGGTATTGCTACAGGGGATTAAACAGCATGGGGAAAGAGTCAGGGCAAGCAGGATGTTCAAGCATGTAAGCCAGCACTGTTGGGTTAAAGTGAGTAGGGAAGAATATTTATATTTATATCATAGAATCACAGGGTTGGAAGTGGCCTCTGGAGATAGAGTCCAACCCTCCTGCCAAAGCAGGGTCACTTAGGGCAGGTCACACAGGAAGATGTCCAGGTAGGTTTCAAAAGTCTCCAGAGAAAGAGACTCCACAACCTCTCTGGGCAGCCTGCTGCAGAGCTCCAGCACCCTCACAGTAAAGCAGCTTTCCCTTGTGTTGAGGTGGAACTTCTTGTGTTGCACTTGATGTCCATTGCCCCTTGTTCTATCACACAACACCACTGGAAAGAGACTGGCCCCTTCTTAACACCCACCCTTCAGGTATTTGTCAACATTAATACAGTCCCCTCTCTGTCTTCCCCTTTCCAAGCTAAAGCACTGCTGGCAAGGAGAGGTCACAGTCGTTCTGCCCTTGGTTGAGAAGGTTTGTGGGGCAGGCTGTTGAGCTCCTTGGAAAGCCCTTGGTTGGGAAGGTTTGTGGGGCAGGCTGTTGAGCTCTTTGGGAAGCCCTTGGTTGGCAAGGTTTGTGGGGCAGGCTGTTGAGCTCTTTGGAAAGCCCTTGGTTGGGAAGGTTTGTGGGGCAGGCTGTTGAGCTCTTTGGGAAGCCCTTGGTTGGGAAGGTTTGTGGGGCAGGCTGTTGAGCTCTTTGGGAAGCCCTTGGTTGGCAAGGTTTGTGGGGCAGGCTCTTGAGCTCTTTTTAAATCCATAGCAAAACAGGAGCTAAAGCCCAGTGCAAGTAGTTTTCACAAGCACCTCCCCACACACCTTTTTCAGCAAGGTGAGTGAGGTGGGGGAGAAGAGGCCTGGCTTCCTAAGTCCTTTGGAGTTGGCTAATTGCCTCCAGCAAGCAGTTGCACAAGAATGTCTCCCTTGGGAAACCTGCTGCTGCCTTCTGTTTGCAAAGCAAATGGCAAGCATTGGCCACCCTAACTGAAGAGAGAGACACTGTGCTGTGGGCTGGCTTGGTTTGTTGTAAACTGTTTATCTTCCTTCTCTGCAATCAGATGGTGGCTCCTTTTTGCTTTGTTTAGAAGGTCTCTAGTCCTACAGTCATTAAAGCTGTCTTACATAACAAAAAAAATAATTCCAGCCTTCTGAGCAACCGGAGATTTTCTTAGAGCACAGGGATCAAAAAATGTTCCCTCTGGCTCTGCAGAGATGTCTCAACTGAACATTTAGGGATGAAACAGCATAAGAATTCCCCAGTACCATTCACATCTTCCACAGGCTCCCTTCAGCCAGCTTGTCAGTAACATACTTGCAACTCCACGCTGGATGTCTCCTCCACCTGTGTGGTTTTTGGGTTGCCTGCACTGCGGGCCTGCACTCTCCCTTCGGACACGTGGGTTAGGTTTCTATTTGTGCTGGGCAGGCCCAACCCCTGCGGAGTTTGGCTCTGCAGCGCTGAACATCTGGTCTGGAGCTCTTCAGTTTTGTAACTATTCAGAATGATCTTTGCTCACCTACTGGAGGCAGCTTAGCTGCCAAAAAAGAGTCATTTGAGAGCTCGATAATCTGCTGCAGGCAAGCGGAGCCCACTTAATCCAGAATTTAGACTAATCTTCTTGATTGTGCTTGCCTGATCTGCTCAGCAGAGAACTGGCTGGTGGCAGGTACTCTGGCACTCCTTTTGGTAAAATCAGCTTTGCTTGCCTCCAGGGCTGCGTCAGGGCCTGGAGAAAAGTCTTCCAAGGAGGTGGTACGTAAGGGTCATACTCATTTCCCATGGCAGGTCACAGAGATGCTGTGGGATGGCTGCCATCACTGGCAGCCTGTTCCAGAAATGGCATCCACCTCTTGTATGGGCTGAGCCTTCATGAGCAACTACTTCAGGTCTCTGGCTGTCACCAAGGGGCTGCTGAATTTGGTTTCACTACCAGTGTTGTCTGAACTGTAGAGCTTGCACCACTTCTCTCCAGTTTCCCTTCCTGAGGCTGCCTCGCAATAATACCCCAAACACCATTTTACATTTTAGTCTTTAAATCTTTTATGAACTGATAGGAAAACTCTCCTGTGCCCTAAATATTTTTTCTGAAGGTTTTTTTTTTTTTCTTTTTAAATATCTTGTAATTTTTCCTCTGTGGGGCTGGAAAACTCAGCAAAGCTGTGCAAGGGGAAAGTCCTGCAGCTGGGGCAAGTTCAGGGTCTCCAAGCTGAAGTGCAGAAGGGGGCTCAGAGAAGCTCCTGCCTTTCCCAGTGTGGTAGATAGCTTTGATCATTTTTTAATATATTTTTTTTTAATACTTTTGATTTTCCAAACCTGTGGCTGATTAACCTGCAGAACAGCAGGACCTAATCCTACCATCATCCCCCATGGAGAGGAGGCGGTGCCAGGCGTTCCCTGGGGTAACTGCTGGGCTGGCCTGGAGCGTGGTGGAGGGCAGGGCATGGCAAGGGACCAGAGCTCCTCTACAGCCACCGCGGGCCTTGGCAGGATGTCAGGACAGGGCAGTGTGGGGATGCAGACAGCTGCTGGGTGGGTGCAGCAGGCTGCCAAGCTGGTAGCAAGCTCCGAGCGGAGCAGCTCGGCTTCTGGCAGGGAATTGCCAGTGACTTGGCTCTGCAGTTTCTCTGAAGCTGCTGGAAAAGGGCCCAAGCTGCTCTCCTTTCTGCAAGAACAGCAAGCTAGAACCCATTCACTGAGCACAGCTCTGGTGCTTGCTACCACAATGCTGCAGGAACTTGCTAAGCCAGAGTCCTGCACCAGTGCCAAGCTCCCATCTCTTTGAATCCAGAGCATGGCTCCTCGCTACAGAAAGGACTCTGGACCACGTCCAGAGAAGGGAAACAAAGCTGGTGAAGGGCTTAGAGCACAGATCTCATAAGAAGGGGCTGAGGGAACTGAGGTTGTTCAGTCCGGAGAAAAGGAGGCTGGGGAGAGAGCTTCTGGCTCTCTATAATTCCCTGAAAGGAGGTGCAGAGAGGTGCGGCTCAGTCTGTTCAACCAAGTTACAAGTGATAGGACAAGAGGTAATAGCCTCAAGTTGCACCAGGGAAAGTTTAGGTTGAGTAATGGAAAGAAAAACTGAAAGGGTTCTCAAGCACTGGGACAAGCTGCCCCAGGGAGGTGATGGAGTCCCCATCCCTGGAGGCATTTAAGAGTCGTGTAGAAGTTTTTAGGGTCATGTTTTAGTTGAGGACTTGTCAGTGGACAAGTTAAGGACTTGTCAGTTAATGATTGGCCTGAATGATCTCAAAGGTCTTTCCCAACCTAGGCAATTCTGTGGTTCAGTGAATGAATCCATCCCTACCTTTGAGCCTTTATTTAATCATGGCTCCATTTTCCCTTGCTGGTGGCTGGGGACAGCACCAGCAGCTTTAATCCTTGCTCTGGGAGAAAGGAGGTTGTGTGCAGCAGCAGCAGTACCATGGTCAAACCGGCTGCTGTGGTCTGGATTTTCCTGACACAGTTTCCCTCCTGCTCTGCTGGCTTGTGGAAACACTGCTCAGCACAGGGCAGACTTTAGCACAACAGGGATTATTGGTCGTCTTCTGTGATACATTTCCAATCCAAACTGGATTAAATGATGGCCTGTGTCTAAAGCAAACTGTTTAGAGCAGGTTCTCAGAGGAATTGACTTCTGCAAGAGAAATATTTGCATAGCATTTGGGAAGCGGTTTGTAATGAAGTAGATGTTTGTAATGAAGTAGATGTTTTCCAGCCTGTAGCATGCTAAAATGTGCTGAGAAACCAAACATGGGGCAGGAGGATTTAGGGACTAATGCCCCTGTAAGTAAGCAGGGCCAGAAGTGATTCTTTCAGGTGGGATTTGGGAAACCATTCATTGGGAATGGGCAGTTTTCATTGCCACTTGACTGGCTCCTTGCTTACCAGAAGGGCACCATATCTGATACTACATGCCACAGGATTGCTCCATGTGCTGAGGACCTGAAAAGGGTTTCTTCAGAGCAAGCAAATCTCAGAAATGCTCTTTGCTTGGCACTGAACTGGGAGTATGACAACAGAACTGGTGTCTCTGCTCTCCAGACTCTATAGTTGATTTATAAACAATCTTGCCTGTCTCTCCCTGTGCAGGAATATGTGTGACTGAAAGCACCCAGTTTAGCATCCTGCCTGCATATATTGTAGGTGCCAGATGTTGTGGGAGTGGTTGCTTGTAACTTCTGACCATAAGGGATTATTTTACCCCCCATAATGTGCTCAGTGAGGTTATGCAGGAGGAGCTTTTGCTTTCCTGCTACACTGAAAAAAAAACAACAACAAAGTAATGAAAACAAAATTCTTAGCACTGTAATTTTAAATCTAAATGCTACCAACACAGCAGTCTATACCTGGTTTCTTCGAGCAGTGAATTCCTTGGATTCCTGGCAGTCCACAAGCTCCTTTTAAAGCTCCACATAGTTCTCCCCATTGCCTGTGCTAATCCTTGCTTGCCTGACCACAAAAGCTGCTGAAGCTCCGTTTCCCAGCTTGTCTGCATTCACCTCACTGTCTCTTGCCGTCCTTCTCTCTCCAACTGAATGTCTGTGCAAAGCTGGCTTCCATGGTTACTACTAAAATAGGCAAAGGAGATATTTTTGGTCAGAATCTGCTAGTTCAGCAAGATTGAAATGCTTTTGGGAAATGTTCTGATTGCAGTGAAATTCCAGCAGGATGTGGTCTAGCAAAATGAAATCAGAAAGATTCTCCAGCTTCTTCCAGCTCACCTGCACTTTAGACCTCTGTCCTCCTGGCCTTTGTGGTGCCCCATTCCACCTTCAGGGAAATCTCCACACACACACAGCACCATGGCAGGGCATTTGTGTGGAGGTGTCCATTTTTCTTGCTCTACATGTCGATGTATCAAAACCTCCTCTGCCCAGTGTCAGCCAGGATGCTGCCCCTCAGCTAGCTTCCCCCAGAGCACCCACTGCTGTCATCAGACTTCTCTGCAGCTGTTTTTTATTTTAGATGTAGATAGAAGCTTTTCAGCCATGCAATGACCTTTCCTCGCTGATGCATTGCTGTCACTTGTCCCTTCTGGTCGTTTCCCTTGTGGCAGCCCTTGTGGGGTGCATTAGTGACTGAGTGGTCAGCAGGTTAAGAGAGGTTCTCCTTCCCCACTACACTGCCCTGATGAGGCAGCATTTGGAGTATTGTGTCCAGTTCTGGGTTCCCCAGTTCCAGAGGGACAGGGAGCTACTGGAGAGAGTCCAATGAAGGGCCATGAGGATGCTGAGGGGGCAGGAGCATTTCTCTTACAAGGAGAGGCTGAGAGGCCTGTGGCTGTTTAATCTGGAGACGAGCAGCCTGAGAGGGGATCTTACTAGTGCTGATCAATAGCTAAAAGGTGGAGGTCATGAGGATGGGGCTGGGCTCTTTTCATTGATGGCCAGTGACAGGGCAAGGGGCAATGGGCACAACCTGAAATGAACTGTTTGAGTGATACAAGAGGTTTCACTTAAACATAAGGAAAAAATTCCTTCCTAAGGGTGTTGGAGCACTGGACCTGTGCATCAGCACCTCTAAAGGCTGCTGAAATCCCAGCTGGATTTCAGACCTAGAAGGACATTTCATAGAACCATAGAATTGCCTCACTTGGAAAAGGCTTCTAAGAAGATCACTGACTCCAACTGTAAACGCAACACCAGCATGTCCTGAAATACCCTTTCTACATGTTCTTCATAACTCCTCCAGGGGTGATGACTCCACCACCTCCCTGGGCAGCCTGCTCCAATAACTGACCACTCTTACAGCAAAGACATTTCTCCTCATACCCAAACTAAACCTCCCCTGGTGCAACTTGAGGCCATTTCCTCTTGTTGTGTTGCTTGATGCTAGGGAGGAGAGACCAACCTCCACCTCACTGCAACCTCCACTGCACCGCTGTAGAGAGCAATGAGGTCTCCCCTCAGCCTCCTTTTGCGCAGGGTGAACAACTCCAGTTCCCTCAGCCACTCCTCACAAGACATTTAAGAGAAGCTGCAGAAAGTATTTGCACCCTAGTGTAATAAATGTTGGTTTACCAAGAAGGTACTGCCTGACTTCTCCCCCCACAATCCCCATCAGCAGGACTGGACGGGCTCTTCTGTCATCACAGTTCAGTGGCTTACAGTTGGTGGGCTGAGCTCCAGCAAGTGTCTGGCTGAAGCTGTTATCTGCCTGCAGGCATGAGGGCAAACACCTCTCCCTACAACCTGGCTGAAGGAAGTTTGCCTTGGCATGCATTAGCCCATGCTTGTAAAGCTGAGGATGTGAAGCTAGTTGGTTAGCAGGGATTACTTGAAGTAGAGTCACCAAACATGTCAGGATGAATGGAGCTGTCTGCACTCTCTGACGGAAATAACTGTAGGTGAACTTCTTTAGATCCACCTCCACAGATCAGAAACCCTTCCATCTTGTTTAGGCTTTGTTGTCTTTATAGATCACCATGCAAGGTGGAAGAGCTGTGAGGGCTCTTGGTCAAGCTGACATGTAATGATGGCAAAAAAGGGTAGGGTGCTCAGACATTTGAAGAACAAACTTGTGAGAGGATGGTTAGAATCATGTTTCTGTGAGCTGAGGTGCTCCTATGAAGAGCAAGTGTGTGTGTTACAAGGAAGGGCATGAGTGAGATCCTCAAGCCCACTGAGGCTGGTGTTCATCAGAATGCCTTCTAGATTCTTCATTGCCATGTCCTTCAGAGGAGAGACTGGGATGAGCAGGAGAGTGGAGAACAGCTTTCTCCTGCAGAAGAAAGTCCTCTACTTAAAGTGTCCTTGTTATGCATTTCAGTGGTTTCCAAGAGAAGTAGCATCCTCATTGATGAGAACTGCTACAGCTTCAGCTCCTTGCAGGACACTTGGTGCCAGGCTGATCCTCAGTCTGGAGGAGGCTGATGCTGGAGGACCCATCAGCAGAGATGTTGGAGTAGAGCCTGTGAGGGATGTCAGTGCCAGGCGCATTGGTGCCTTGGGTCTGGCAGAGCTGCAGCTTGTCGTGCCAGCAGTTATGCTGGATTTGGTGGCCAGCCAGGCTTTGAGGTAGATGAGCAAAGTTGATCAGCATCTAGCTTGGGAGGAGTGAGAGGCATAGTGCTAATGGAGCTGTTCCTCTTAATGCTCCCTTCCTAGGGAGGGACAGCTCTTGCTGCCATGGGGCTGCTCTTCCCCTAAAGGTTTGCTGTTCCTATCTTAGCTGTTTCTCCTGACTCGTGGGGCCAGGACAAAGGAGTTGTTAACCCTTTGTCTCTCTGAGGGACTCCACAGACTTAGAGAACATCAGCAGAAAGGTGCAGCCTGGGGAGGTGGGTTTTTCCCTCCCCTGGCTCTGGTGTATTATTTCGGGGTTAAAAAATTTTACTTGCTTCCAGCTCCAGGTAGTAAAGTGATCAATTTACCAACCACTTGGCACCTGTGCCTCAGCAAGGCAGAGGAGGCATGTGGAGTATCCATAATGAACAGCAAGAGGAGGGGATAAAACCTGAGTCCTGGAAAGTTAGAATTGCTTCCTGGTGCAGAGGGGAGGGCAGTAAGGGAGGAATTATTAGAAAGCATTTCTTTTCTTTAGCAGATGTTAAAGAGCGCTACACCACTACATCAATCTGCCAGTTACACTAATAGGAAACAGCATATAGAGAAGTTGAGAGATGGGAATTGAACAGGGAAACCACCACCCCCTCCCATAGGATCCTGATCTGGGGCTGGGAACAGCACAGAGCACAAGGAGCAGCACACATCTGCCAGGCACATGTGGCTGAGAAGAGGAAGGAATGCTTGTGGACCATCACAGAAAGAACTTGTTGCAGCTGGATGGGTTCTTTCCCAACCTGTCCTTCTTGAACCTGGATTGCAGAAACCTTGAAAGCAGAGCCACGTACGGCTGGGTTGCTCACAGGGCCCATGTCATACGAGCTCTGGGGTTTGCTGTTGAGCAGAATATATTCTGGCGTTCCAGACCATGGGTGCACTGCAGTCTGGAGGGGAAAACAAACCTCTACGGAATGCTTCAAGGCTGCAAATCAATGGTGGCTTTGCAGTAGCATGCATTTGTCCCAGGTCAGAGGCAGTGCTGCAAGAAGAAACTGGTGATGTTTTGCTGGCAGACACAGCTCTGCTCCCTGAAGCTTCTCCTGGTGACCCCCAGCCACCGGCCTACAACTGACTTCGGTGGGGTTTGATTAAGGTAGCTGCATGGAGCCCAAGGTTAAGTGATGAGAATTTCAAACCGAAACAAAGCAATAACTTAATAAAATGGATGTGTCACCAGCTGATCCTCTTCTGACCACCATCTGTCCCCCTGATCATGTGATGTCTCCCAGCTGGCCACCCAAGAGACAAACCATGCGAGATCATCATCACAACATATGCTGCTATTTACACATTTTTAAAGGTAATAGTTGCTAGGCTGTCATATTAGTAGTTAAAAGTAGTTATTTGGAAGCTAGGGCATTTTTTTTTCTTTCCTTCCTTCCTCCTTCTATTTTTTTTTTCCTTCCTGAGGAAGGCAGTGACTCAGCAGGTATATTTCTGACTGAGGCATGCTCAGGGCTGGCTCAGTGGAAGTTCCTATGTGCAGTATATGTAGCTGTCTCCCCCTCCTCCTTGTTCCATGGTGTGCTGCTGTGCCTTTTGTAATAAACAACAGACAAAATGCCACAGAAAGAAGGCGACCATGCTACGGCTTCAACCGAGGCACCTTTCGGAACGCTGTGTGCTCCCCCTGCACATTTCCAGGATGCAAAACCAAGCTGTGCATTTTTAAACTATTGTTAAGATCAAGGATGTGGTTATGAGAAGACTTACAATTTATAGGATACTTAAGCATTAAGGATTGAGGCACAGAACATTTCCTGGGGATTAACGACTGACTGGGTGAGCCTCAGGCCATTAACCCCTGCCTGCCATTAATCTTCAGGAAATGCCCTGCAGCGAGGTCCTCCTTGCTGTTTAGATGCTGAAGCAGAAAACGATCATAAGAAAGGGCTGGGGTTTATTTATTTATTTATATTTTACATAACACGGTTGTGTCGGGACTGCAGGAAGGGAACATCTTTCTCTTCGGCTGGCCATGCTGCTCGGATTCATGCAGCTTGTGCAGCTCTCTGTTTAGTGGGAGCCTATTGTCAGATTGCAGGGGCAGGATCTGGCCCCTTGCTGCTGTTGCACAATATCCAATACAACGATTAAGCAGTGCTGCTCTGCTCTGACTGCTGGCAGACTTCAGCCCCGGATAGAAAGCAGCTCAAAATGCTTGTTTTACAGCAAAGCAATTTATTCACAGTTCTAAGCATCTTGCAGCCTTTTCCTTTTTTCTTTTTTTTTTTGTTTTTCCTTCCCTTTTTAAAAAACTCGTTGAATAATGCTTTTAGGTTCTCCATAAAGCAGGTGAAATGCTTCTGCTGCAGTCCTAAGGCAGAACACAGGCTGCATAAATAGCATCTAAATTACTAGGAATACAAAATACACATCCAGTAATACATACCTACAAAGGCAAATTCGTCCTGACAGGACTGCAGTGTGTGCTTATCAGCAGCAAAACATCTCGGGGAAAGGGAAGAAAAAAAAAAAAAAGAGAAAGAGAAAGAGAAAAAGTGGCTTTATGTTGAAATTGCACATACATTTCTCTCTATATTTAAACACTTAAATACTGTTTTGTGCATGTTCTCCAGCCCAGATGCAGGCTCCTTTTTAATGAGCCTGCCTGCTTAAACATTTATTAGCTTGGAGATGTATAGTTTTCATAAAGCTGGCTGAAGCTTTTTGCAGAATATCTTTGCAAAAATAAAAGAAAATTAAAAA
>VWYK01088393.1:8227-25306 GCA_013399775.1 Semnornis frantzii
TTTAAATTTACACTAATTATGGAATCATAGAATGGTAAGGTTGGAAGGAACCTCAAGGACCATCCAGGGACACCTCCCACTAGCACAGGTTACTCAAGGCTGCGTCCAACCTGGCCTTGAACACCTCCAGGGAGGATCATTAAATGATTTGGGTTAAAGGGGTGCTTTCATCTAGTTCCAAATTCTCTGCCATGGATAGGAACCAGGTTACTCAAGGCCTCATCCAATCTGGCTTTCAACACTTCCAGTCTTAGAGTCCCCACAAATTCTCTGGGCAATGTGCACCACCATCATATGGAGGAATTTCTTCCTTCTGTCTTATCTCAACCAAACTTCTTCCAGTTTGCGCAAATCTTTCAATCTGCACAAAAATGTTTTCCCAGATACATACTGTCCCAGGTTGGGAATTATGGGGTTAAGAAAGTCCTCTTGGGACTTGAAGATTGTTATTCGATCTCACAATTCTGCTATCTCTTCATAAGCTCACGGCAAGGCCAGTTCGCTCTCTTTTCCTCCCCGTCCAGCCTTCTGCCAGGCAGGAGCTACATTATCGGACAAACATGTAAGGATAGGCCTGGCTGGGGCCTGCAGAGGCTGGGGGGGAGGACTGGAGCACTGGGGATGGTAGATTTAGTTTTGGGATGGGGGAAAATTCAAGGGGGCTTGCTTATGTATACTGTATCTGCCTTGTAATTTCTATCTGCAAATTCTCTCCAAATACAATTCTTTTTTTTTTCTCCGATTCGTTTGAGAGCTTTACTCTGTCGGTTTCTTTAAACCCACGACACATACTTAGTTATGTTTATGGAATTTCTTTCAAAGTTAGGACTAATTTGATTATATCATATATTATCTGACATTTGTAATGTTCACCCCATGTTTCTTTTGGTTTTGACTAATTTCTGGTGGATAAATCAATTTAAATATAAAATAGAGGAGTCAAAAAAGTGATGTGATCCCACATATTGAACACCAGAAAGGATTTACTTCAGTTTTAGTACACCATCAACATAAGACTGGAAAGATGCATATCCAGTTTGGAAGAGATTTTAAGGCCTACTTTGGTAGCCATTCTTAGCAAAATTGTAACTCTGGTAACTCTTTCCCATTGTGGATTCCAGTGTTTAAGGAACACATGTTGTAGCACCTGTTGATCTGCACCTAGTAGCAGGTATTTTTGGTTACTAAGGGCCGTACCTGAAAATCGGTTTTGTACAGCAGACATCAGAAACTGTGCTCCCCAACATGAGTGACATAAGTGATATGAAAACTTCTGCAGATCAAAAGAAAATTCTAAGACTGATTTTTGAAATTCTTACCTCTTTGTACTAAATTCTTTTACTGTCATGAATGAGCTCTGACCTTTTGCAGATGACAGAAAATGGGGTGGAGTGGCTGATGCACCAGAGGGTTGTGTTACCACCCAGAAGGACCTTGACAGGCTGGAGGCATAGATTGACAGGAACCTCATGAGGTTCAACAAATCAAAGCACAAAGTCTTTACAAAGGAGAAGTCTCAGAAAGGTAGAGTTTAATAAAAACTCTGACTTTATCAGTGGAGTTTAGCCTGGCATTCCTCTTACACTGTGAGCAGTGCATTCATTTTCACACTGCTTTCCTTCAACAGGCTGTTCCTAGTAGGCACAAACTGATTTAATCCAATCTTACATCTGTAGCTGAGGAGTGTTCTGAATAATAATAAAGCTTTGCTACTGAATATGACTTAATATATAAAATACTACTGATGCAAGATGGCAGATTCATTAAACTGCATAACTGGGCAATGGGCTTATACTTTGGAACATAGTATTTTTAAAGTTAGATCACTTGGTTACCTAATCATCATTTATATGCTTTGTTTTGCTTTATAGTGGTGTTTGAAGAACAGCTTTTAGGAACCAGGAAATAAAGACAGTGATCCTGAATTAGCTTTAGTAGACATGAGAGGTTTTCCAGTTTGGTGCCTATGTGGAGGTCGTGGAGCTTTTGCATGAAAACACAAGATTTATTCTTCCAGTAAGTTTGCCTTTGTAAGTTCCAAAGCTTACTTCTTAGTACGTTGAAAGGGCAGACCTTTTGTTTGGCCTATGACCATCCATCTTGTCTGCTGGCACCTCAATTTCATTAGCACAGATAGATGCAACAGAAACAGTTCAGTTTTTCTCCCTTCAGTAACTAGACAAGATGAGAAAAAACAAGAGATGGATATTAAAGTACATGTAATCTCTTTGGTACACATTGCATTGATTTTTTTTTTTTTTTGGTAATTTATGATGTTTAAATCATTTTTTTGAAACTAGTGTTGATTGAGACAGAAGGATGATCATGTCAGTCTTCTCACATTAGTAAAATCATAGTGTAGCCCTGATACTTAGATTGTAGTGTTTACCATCTTGTTAGAAAGTAAAGCATAAAGAAGACTATTTTCTATTAGGGTCTTTATTTTTTTTGCTGTAGCCATTACCAGGGGACGTTTAGGCTGGATATTAGAAGAAACTTCTTCTCTGAAAGGATTCTCAAACACTGGTAACGGGCTTCCCAGGGAGGTGGCTGAATCCCTATCCCTGGAAGTGTTTCAAAGAGGCACGGATCTGGTGCTAAGTGACATGGTTTAACCCCAGCCTTGACAGAACTAGAGAAAGGTTGGACTCAATGATCTTAAAGGTCATTTCCAACCACCACACTTCTATCATTCTATTAGCTGATGAGAAAAGGAAATTGCGAGAGTTTGCACTTAGTTTCTAACCTGTGAATGTCTGTAATAAGGAATAATTATTTATTTTTCTTTTAATGTCATGTTATGCACTGATCTCATAAAATGGAAAGAAGATTAATCCTGCTAAATTTTCTGAGTAGAGATTTTCTTTTAAAAATTCTACTGTGGTTTGTTCTGAATATGATCAAATGAAAGATTTGTGTTCGCAGCTAAGCCTAAGTAATAAAATATCTTTCCTATCAGTCTATAACATTAACTATGAACAAAAATTCCGTTGCTGGAAAAAAATGAAAACATTTGCTGTGTATAAAATGACCTGACATTGGCCAACAGTGTGCTAGAATCAAGACACTAGAAACAGGGAATAATAAATTAAAAAGCTCTGTGGCCCATGAATCCCTGCTTGTTTAGAAGGCATTGGGCTAGAACTTGCCTTAAGGAAACAGTGCACAAGAACACTGGAGATTAACTTGGGGCCATTTGGAGGTTATTCTATATACAAAAATAAGCTTTCATCAGGATCATTTACATCACAATAAGGAAAAATATTCTAAGAGCACCTCAGGGATGTTGTTGAATCCCCACCCCCGGAGGTGTTTAACAGATGCAGAGATGTGATGCTGAGGGACATGGTTTAGCACCAGCCTTGGTAGAGTAGACAATGGCTGGTCTGTGTGATCTTAAAGGTCTTTTCTGAGCAAAATGATTCCGTGATTGCTGCTACTATTTGTTAATATAATGGCCAGATGCTTACACAGCTCATATCTGGTCTTCCTTCTGGGGAAAACACACTGGGAAAACTTAATTACCTAAGCAGCCATTTCTAATAAATAAAAGCAGCTACAGGAGAAGTGAGCATTGCCCTTTCTGCTGGGAAAAGGACAGAAGAAAATTATCTTACTGAATGTTCATTGAATTGGGATTGGAAGGCACCTCCGAAGATCATCTAGTTCCAGCCACCTGCAAAAGCAGGATCATGTAGGGCAAGCCATGCAGGGAAAGACTTTTGTAGATTATATCCTTGGGTGTTATGTCTAGTACAGTATTAAGTATCCAGTAGGGAATATTTGAGGACAGGGTTTCTAGGCTCTTGTTGCAGCACATGTGAGTGAGGCTTACACTGGCAGAACACAGAAGTAAAATCTCGATTGATTAAAACTTTCTTTGGGTTGCAGTCATATCAGATTGGTTTTAATTTTCCCAAAAGGATTTTTTTTCCTCTTGATAAATATTTTGAGGGGTTTTTTGGGGGGATAAATGAGAATTTCATAATATTTGTCCATATCTCCCTTTTGGGAAAAAATCTTCTTGATATTGTAGACACAGAAAGCTCCGACTCATAGGAAACCTATCAGAGTTTCATTGCCTTTCATCGATTTTATACCTTTTCACAGTTTTAAGAAACTGTTGTTACTCAGGTTTTGAAGACAGAGGGAATACCTTTTTAGATTCTGTTTTAGGAGATTTTTTTCCCTCCATAACTTGAAGGAGAAATCTGTAAACAGATTATTATTGAATCCTATACTCTTTAACTAAAAACCTTTAAATTTACATGAGACTCAGAGTGGAGTTGTCTGAAAGATTATTCTGATATTTCATCTCTCTAACCTCATTTTACATAGTATCATTTCACTGTATCCCACTTGATTTTGTACCATCATGATTGCCTTCCCACATTCCAATATTGATATCAAATTTCAAAATTATCAAAGTTTATTTGCTTGTGTATTTTTTTAATAAAGTGATTTCTGACATTACTAAGTGAGTAAAACAACAAAGGCATGAACATCTTACAGTGCCAACACAGAGTAGGGGAATTTTAGAAGTTGAACATTTGGTGAAGAAATAAATTTATGAGGATTGATTCATTTTAGAAATCTCTGTTTTCACTATATTGTGTATCTGGAACTTTATTGACTTGAAGGCTTTATTGATGGAAAATATGCTACAAAGGGACCAACAAATGAAAGCCTGTCACGAGCAGACATAACTTTGCAGTGCAGACAAATGCAACACTTACACTAATTAGTTGACGCTTATTCCTACCCACCCCCCCCCAATGTAATCCGCAATCATTATAACAAAAAGATTGAAGCTTAGTACTGATAAGCACCACTTTTACAAATTCCACTTAGTGCACCACAGAAGCAAAAACAGGTCAAAGAAAATGTGGGGTTTGGCAGTGTAAAAGAATTGTACACAAGTCTTTTCAAAACCAAAGAAGAATAAACCTAATAAAATCAAGGACAAATAATTACTAGGTTTCTTCAGGGAATTTTCCAGGCAATGCCTGGAGTTTATTAGTAATTGTATGACTAAGTTTGCCTGATGTTTTTAACATTACTCTTTAGTGTCTTCTGCCAAGTGACTGGTGATAGGACAAGAGGAAATGGCCTCAAGTTGTTCCAGAGAAGGTTTAGGTTGGATTTCAGGAAAAATATTTTCCCTGAAGGAATGGTCAGGCATTGGAACAGGCTGTCTAGGGAGTGGTGGAGTCATCATCCCTAAGGTGTTCATAAAACCTTGTAGAAACTTTGAGACATGGTTGAATGGCCATGGTTCTCTTGGGTTGATGGTTGGACCTGATGATCTTAGAGGTCTTTCCCAACCTTTATGATTCTATGATTCTACAAATTGAATACTGAAGCAGTATAGGACATACAGCAGTGAAGTCGTCAGATATGGCCTCTAAAGAAAGCAACATACACCATTTGTGTAGGCAGGAATACCTATGGGTGTTTAGCACTTTGAGGTTACAGGGATTGTGGTATACAGTACCTCTGAAATTGCCTTTTTTAATGAACAATGGATAGGAAAGGTGCAGTGCTGTCATTGCAGCAATCATCATCATTCAATATTTGCAAAGATGCAAGCATTTGGAATTAGATGATCTTTAAGGTCCCTTCTAACCCAAACCATTCTATGATTCTATGTCCAAGAATCAACTCTTCTAGTCAGTATTTTCCATCCTATTTTTCTCCATTTAATCTGTGTAAGATGGAAGACACTCTTTATTGTCGTGATAGGCCTAAACGGGCCAAGTGGGCTTGTACATGTCCTGGCTTGGCCAGGCATGTTCCCCTGCTCCCCATCCCTCTGTGCTGGGGGTGGTGGCCACAGGAAGGGGACAAAGCCCCAGTTTCACCTGAAATGGGCAAACTGGGCAAAGTGCCATCCTGATTGGCTCATCTATGTCCAAAGGCCCATCAGTCTCGGGCTGAAATGGATATAAAGGATGAGCAGGTAGCACATTGGGCTCTCTGCTATGAGGTTCTCTCTGCTATTGGGTTCTCTGCTATTGTATCCTGCCTGACGAGGCCCTGATGCCTCCATGCATTCGGCCTGCACAGCCAGCATGACACCGTGCCCAGACTGCACACTGCAAGACTTCCTGCCTGCGCATGACAGCCTGCTGCCAAGAGAGCCAGGACCAGGTCAGAGATCGTCTGCCTCATTCCTGAAGCATCAAGGAGCCTGAGGAAGCTCCAAAGCCTCTAATAGCTTCCGACCCGGCAGCAGCCCCACCATGTGCTTTGGGTATTGTCCCACGATATTTTTGGGAGTAAATACTTCAAGCCTCTTGTAATCATTGATTGCCTTCTGCCATAAGCAGAAAGGAGCTTCCTGCGTCATTCCAGTGGCTAAGCAGGATAACTAACTGCAAGCAGTGTAAGTGACCACACAAACCTTCTCTGCCAGTAAAAATGTTTGCTTATGCTAGTTGCCTTTAAGACTTCCAGTTTTGCCTGTTCCCTGCATGTATAAATTTCCAAACCATGCATTTTGAACCTTGCATATAAGTTTTGTGGCGAGATTTGATGTTAATGAACAGTTTTCATAGTTATTAACAGTCTCTGCCTGGACATCAAAATTAATATCATTATTAATTTTTAATCCATTCATTACATTTATCCATACTCTTAGGTTTTGAATGTACTATAAATTTGCAAGAGTTACTGCAGCGTAAGTTGCAGGCAGTTGAGAGGTCAGCTGCATGGGTTCTTTTGACTCAGTATCCCTTCTCAGATCTTCAAAACCACAAACTTTCCTGCCTCTTAGCTGTAAATAAGATATGGATAAGTCATTTGATAAACAACAAACTGTACCTGTAATAGAGGAGATTGCATTTAGAAGTATATGGTAGCTGAGCATTACTTTCTGCTTTTCAGATTCTGAAATTCAAACTACTTTTTATATCCGTTTGGCCAATCACATAATATAGAATCATAGAATGCTTTAGGTTGGAAGAGATCTCAAAGGTCATCTAATGCCACCCCCTGCCATAGGCAGGGACACCTTCCACTAGAACAGGTTGCTCAAGGCCTCATCCAACCTGGCCTTGAACACCTCCAGGGAGGGAGTAGCCGCAGCCTCCCTGGGCAACCTGTGCCTGTGCCCCACCACCCCCACTGGAAAGAACTTTCTCCTAACATCCATTTTAAGTCTTCCCTCTGCCACTTTAAGCCCATTACTCCTTGTCCTGTCATTACAAGACTCTGTAAATAGTCCCTCACCAGCCCTCCTGTAGGCCCCCTTCAGATACTGGAAGGCCATTCCAAGGTCTCCTGAAACCTTCTCTTCTCCAGGCGGAAGACAATATCTTGCCTTGTTGGAGGTATGTATTTGGACTTGCAGACCTCCAGAGCTTCCTTCCAACCTCTACCATTCTATTGTTCACCATACTTAGGAGACAGGAAACCTTCTAAGTAAAGGTAGTGTTGGTGTTTCTTTTCCTAGTGATAACAGAATTCTGTAGAGAAATCCAGATAAACTAAAAAAGCAAATCTTTTCAGTCAGAGTCTGCTGTGAAACCTGATTTTTATTTACTTGAACACATGTAATTTTTGTGAATATAATCCACCCACCTCTTGAAGGTAGATGCCACTGGTATCTTCAGAGATTTCCCTCAAATCCTAACACCTCTATGTACTATTTTTGTCTATGTCAACATTATGCAGTACAAAAACACACATTAATCCTGTTACATGGTAAATTAGGCAATAAGCTACAGACATTTCCATTCCTTACTCAAACAGCAAACATACCTGATTTATTCTCTTTAAAACTGAAGTTTTCAGGGTAGTAGATGTGTATAAAATGATGAGAGCAGGATTCCTGAGATTGGGACACTTTATTTAGGTAAACTGAGTTTGGATTTATTTTCAATTTCACGTGTTTCACTCAGAGGGCTCAGGGCTGTCCATCTTGTCAGCTTTAAAAATAAGACTCTGTTTCAAAGATGAGTGGTTGATTTTGACAAGTGGGTGTCTTGTTACCAAACTTGCACTTTCTGCTTCAGAAGGATAATTAGCTGTCTCCTACTTATGTAAGTAGATAGATCAAATCAGATTAATTAACTTAGGGAAAAAGAAAATGGAAAAATACTCCTTCTTCATATCAATTTCCCATGAAAACATTAATGTATGCTCCACTGCTTAGAATGACTTTCTGGTTTTTGAATAGCAGAATGGAAAATAATTGACCAGAGGTACTCTGCTGATTTAGTCCATTGTGCAAATATTTAGAAAGAAAAATGTCTATTAGTTCACGATTGTTTTAAAAAGAGGCCATTAAAAGCTCCTCAAATTGATGAGATAATTTTCCCCAGCATATTGAAGAACCTGCAAACAGGAGAAAATGCAGATGGAATCCCCCCATTACCTGCTGCCTTCAGAGGGTTGTTTTCTTTGAAGATGTCTAATGCATCCTGTACTTTGAATGAGATCTAGAAAAAAAGACTTAGTGAGATTGAAAATGCAGAATTCATGTTTTTCTACTTGTGTACTTAGGAAAAAAAGCTTTTCTTGTTTGAGATTGTTGAAATTAAGCATTCAATGTGCTAGATAAAACAGATGATCATATCCTCTGAAGCACTGGTTTTTATAAACAGATCCGTAGAGGTGAAGATTCCATTAGAAGTTGTGATTTAATTGGACTATTATCTTAACTTTACACTATCAGCTCTCTAATATTAAGTGCATATCCTGACACTTAGGGACATACTTTTCTGGAGTTCATTTATATCCAGTCTTTCAAAGTCCTTGTAAAGCAGGGTCACCGAGAGCAGGTTGCAAAGGACCAGAACCAGGTGGGTTTTGAAAGACTCCAGAGAAGGAGACTCCACAACCTCTCTGGGCACCCTGGTCTAGTGTTCTGACACCCTCAAAGTGAAGAAGTTTCTCCTTAAGTTCAATTGCAACCTCTTGTGTTCTGGTTTGTTTTTTAAATGACTAGCACCTGTTGTCTTTGTTGAAATGCGTTGTTTTGCCAGACCATGCCATCCTTTATTCAAGGAAATAACTGTTCTTAGTTCCGCAGCTAATGCAAGTACCATCTACAATATGTTTATCATCCTTTTGCTACAGAAAGAGTTTTGATATTTAAAGTTTTCAGTCAATTACTAAAATAACATTTTTTAAAGTGGCAAAAAAATGTAGAAACAATTCCAAATGCTTTCATCTACCAATTTTTCACTAGCACAGCAGCAGCAGAAATTTTTTATTCCCTGACTTATTTTTTATTCCCAACTAACATAAAAGAAAAAAAAACAAACACAACAAAACAAAACTAAAAAGAGTAAGTAGGAATTCACTGCAACTGTGTCATTTGCAAAAAGGACACTCCAGTAACAAGATGATAAGTTAGATAGATGCTGAAATTGAAATTATCTGTCTATGCATTCTGGTAATTAGGTCCTCTAATTAGTAATTGTAGTGCAAGAGCTAAGATACTTCAGTTCAGAAAGGGAGAATCCAGAGGAGATAAAGAACTCTGAAACAAAAAAATATATCACAAAGGACTTACACAGAATCATAGAATAATAGAATAGTATGGGTTGGAAGGGACCTCCAGAGATCACCAAGTCCAACCCCAGAATATTAGTTAATATAATATCAATATTTGACATTAATATTTATTAATATTATTAAAATGGAAGAACTAGTTACAGTCAAGGATACTGCCAGGTAGAAGATTTTAAGTAAACAGAAACTGCTTTTGGAAAATATCTACTTATACTGTGGAACTTGTTTGTAAAGATGTGGCAGTTGGAAAAATAAATAAGAATGGAAGAGTGAAGCAAATAAATTAACTATAGTGAGTCTAGCATGCAGCTAAATTATTTACTGGAGTAAGCAAGGCACAGGCACAGTCTTATTTGTGGAATCTGGGAAGGCTCTTTACGAGAGTGGTCAAGCATTGGAATAGGTTGCCCAGGGAGGTGGTAGTGTCACCATCCATGGAGGTGCTCAAGAAGTGTGTGGAGATAGCACTTTGGGACATGGTTTAATGGCCATGGTGGTGTTAGGTTTACAGTTGGACTGGGTGAACTTAGAGGTCTTTTTTAATTGAAACAATTCTTTGATTCTATGACACATATCACAGAATCACAGAATTCACCAGGTTGGGAAAGACCTTTGAGATTGTTGAGTCTAATGATCTCCTAGCCCTTCTAATTCACTAAACCATGATATTAAGTTCCTCATCCAGTCTCCTTTTAAACACCTTCAGGGGTGGTGACTCCACCACCTCTGCAGGCAGCCCATTCCAATGGCCAATCACTCTTTCCATGAAGAAATTCTTCCTAACGTCCAGCCTAAACCTGCCCTGGAACAGCTTGAGACTGTATGCTCTTGTGAAAAAAAAAACAAAACCAAAAAGTCAGATGCAGAAACTTAGAGGTTTTCTCCTATTTCATACACTCTAAATGCAATTCTTCATTACTGGCTTCCTTTAGAAACAAAACATGGAATTGTTTGGACCTGTCATTAGAGTTGTTGGGCTGCCTTGGAAATAAAAAGACTAGAGGTGTCTGTCCAAATTTAGGAATGTTTTCATACAAATGGAGATTACAGGACTAGGTTCAATCAACTCATAAAGGAAATCAATTCATAAAGGAAATCATAGAATCATAGAATGGTAAGGTTGGAAGGGACCTCAAGGATCATCCAGTTCCAACCCCCTGCCATAGGCAGGGACACCTCCCACTAGTACAGCTCACTCCAGGCCTCCTCCAACCTGNCCGAACATCATACACATGTGTAATGCCATCAGTGACCAGGCAAAACACGTTTTTATCCTGCTACTGTAAAAGATGGCACAAGTAAATCAGACCTGAGTTTTGATCCCCTGTGACAGCTATTAGATAACAGCTAATCCTGAAAGAAATGGAAATGTTAAATGGGGCTTTCAGAAATATACCAAAACATTCCTGAAACCCCTGCTGGGCATTTTTCTGTCTATTTTAGGACAAGGATTGTTATGTTTCTGCTGCAAACCCGCACTGGGCATTATGAGAATAGACTGGCATAAAATAGTAATTTTTATTGAGAACATTTCACTAATGAAGTGATGTAGCAGAAAATAATTCTTTAAAGGAATTTTCTGGAAGAAGTAATCTGGATCACAAAAAAAAAAAAAGCTTGTATGAAAGAAACAAAAACTGAAGTAATTGGTGGGGTTTTTAAGGAACAGAGCTTATTCTGAAAAGCCAATTATGCATGAAAAACCTCTATGAATTATATAATTTATCTCCTATGGTCTCTAGTCACATTAAGGATTTAGGTTTAGCATAATGAACCATTTCTTATGGTGAGAACAGCCAAGCACTGTGTAGAAATCTGGAACTTCAGCAACGGATGCACATTAACCTCACACACGACAAATATTTGGAATGGTGGATGTAATGTTGCTCCTGGTCTCAAAGAATAGGATGAGCTGTATGATCTTTCCCATTCCCTTTCTACTTTATTATTAAAAATGTCTGTTTCATCATTTACTGAGAATGTGACATTTACTCAGCTGCAAAATTACACAGTCTCATCTCCAAAAAGGACTTTGCTAAAGGTTAGATGGCAGAGCAGAGATCTTCCAATCCCAAGTGGAGAGCATGAAAGTCCTGATTAATAGCTGCCAAATCCTACAGACATGTAAACACCATGGTGCTCATGAGGATCACAAAGGAGAGCTTCTGTGGAACCACAAGACCCTCATCTATGTGTGCAGTTGTACACAGCTGTGCAGGTCTCAACAGTGCAGGCAGTTACTGTAGTAAGTACTTGTAGAAAAGCAATTTACAGACAACTAATTTGTCAACAAGTACTTACAGACAAATACTTGCAGACAAGTAACTGCAGTCTTGTAGAGAGTGCATGAGCAAGCTATGAGTTCAAGCTGATCTAAAACACCATTGGCATAGTACTCGAAGAATAAAGGACTTCGTTTACCTTGCCTCTTACAAGCTATGTCAGGACCATAAATGCTGTGGCAACATCAGACTCAACATGACTAAATATGGTTTTTCTTCCTCATAAGGCGAACCTGAATCTAAAAACTAGGTCTTTTTCTTGAAAGACTCACACAAGAATACGTGCTCTGAAAAATCTCTCTTTTACAGTCTCTGACCTGGGCTCATGAGACATGAGACACTGACTTAAAGCTGGTGGACAAAGTGCCTCTGTCCTGTTTATAGACTCTTCAGATAGCTGCAAAAGCTGAGAAAAGCAAGCAGCCTCAGGAAGCCCAAATAGGCACATTTCTTCTTCTTAAAAATGTGGGGATTGCAATCTACTATCCTTTTACTCCAAATAGCCTCTTAGCTCACAGGAGACCTGAGTCAAATATATTTGTCCCTAAGACCTTCAAACCCACTTTGCTACCTCCCTGGATGATGCTGTAACTTCCAGACCATACACTACTCTTATGCAGTACCTGCTCTCAAGAGTCCTGTTTGAAGCACTTTGAAGAGTGGGGAAGTGAAAAAAGACAACAAACCAAAACCACTTTATTGAGTGGTTGGGGGGATTCCGTGTTCCTCTGTGTTTCAATGACAGAGTACATTGGTCAGCAAAGAACCAAGGACAGAAACAGGTTTTAAATACTGCTTTCCTGAAAAAGTGCCTGGCCCAGTGCTACAGGTGTTGCCCGATACAATAAGCTGAGGCTGTTCTGAAAGTTTTACAAGAAGGCAGAGTCAGGATATCATACTTCTCAGATTGTTTTTCTGCTCTGTCTTGGCAAGCTGTCATGGAAGATACTCATTATGTTTTTCTGTCTGAGACTCCTAGCTACAGAAACAATCTAGGGAGCCAATGCACTTGGCCCAGAGATCTGGAGTCTTCTGTGGAGACCAGGTAGCTGCTTGTGTAGGATATTTCACAGAATTGCAGAATGATTTGGGTTTGAAAGGACCTTTAAAGATTATCTAGTCCAACCATCCTGCAGTGAACAGGAATATCTTTAATTACATCAGATTGCTTAGAGCTCCATCCAAGCCACTCTTGGATGTTTCCAGAGTTGGGGGCATCTGCCATCACTCTGGACAACCTTGGCAAATGTTTTACCACTTTCACTGTAAAAAATTTCTAGTCTTGTATCTAGTCTAAATTTATCTTCTTTTAGTTTAAAATCATTACTCCTTGTCCTATCCCTACAGGCTCAGCTAAGAAGATTGTCCCCATCTACACCATCAGTGTCGTTGAGCTATAAAGGTACAGCTTGCAGTCCCCAGCTGATGGGCTTGTTTTAAGTGCTTTATCCTCCATGTTAGATATCTATGTGCAGGCACTTCAGTGGAACTTCTCAGCACCCTAGAGGTAAACATTTACCAATGCCACAAACTGACTCTGGAAATAAATAGTCCTCCAAACAGATGTCATCCTACCTTTGCGTGAGAGTTAGCCAGCTGTTCTCTGGGGGGGAAAGTAAACCTCAAACATGCATAGTATTAAAGCTTCCTTTTTTGTCAAAGCACTTTTGTCTCCTTGAGAAGTAAGTTCATGTTTCATAGCTTGTGCCTCCAAAAAGACATCATCTTACCTCCCCAGAACTCTTCCCCTTGTTAAACTCCTTAAAGAGCAGGCCTTGCCTCAGGCTAGGAGGGAGAAGGGCCATGCTGCACTTCACCCCTTCCCCCTCCAGGCAGGTTTTTCACGCTCTACACCCCAGGTCCCAATGTTATGCCTAGACAAAATTTGAGACATTAAGTAATTTTAGGAGGAGTTGTGCTCCTACAGGATTGTACAATAAATTGGGCTGAGGAGGGACCTCGGAGATCCTCTAGGGCTTGTTCCAAGGCAAGATCAACTACAAAGTTAGCTCTGGTGGCTCAGGACCTACTTCTTATGTGACAAAAAGGTGAAAAAGGCAGACAGTAACAAAAGACTTGAAAGCTTTTTCTTTCCGCTTGCCACCTGTGTATTTTCTAGGACAGCAACACCTTCATATTTGTCTTTCAAGTCACATTTTAAAAGGCTTTCCTAGCTGCACAAACTCCACATGCTCTTACCCCAGGAAGAGCTCAGCCCTTCCCTTTGACAGTGAGTTTTCTGTCACTTCTGAGGCTTGGTTTTGGTTCTGCATCTCACTACAAATGAGCTCCCCACTGCTGCAACCTGCCCTCCTGTAGGATACTACTCTTTCACCCTTTCCCCCCCTTTTCCCCTTCTCTAACCAAATCATATTCTTCTCCCTACTCAGCCTTTCTCCACCCCATTTTGCTGTATTATCAAAGTTGCTCCCAACAAGCATGCATGCAGCCTCTTCTAGTAATTTTCACCTGAAATGGGGGGAAATAAGCAAGACAAAGGAGCTCACATACTACTTTTTATAAGCATGCATCTTACGATACTGAAAAGATGCAAATGTAATACAACCATCACAGATTTCTTAAGGGATATTCTCGAAGTCACAGAGTTTGAAATCCATAAGTTTCTAGAGATTCTAGCACCAAGGAATTGTACCTAAGCAGAGAGGTTAAGCTCATTTTTGAAAGGGAAGGTGAAAGCCCAATTACTTATCTTCTAAATGTCATTAGAGCTTCTGAGGCCCTGTTTTGGCAGCTACTTCTGACAACAAATAGCAGTTGGCTTCTCACATGCAAATTGCCTGTTAGTTACTTGCTGTAATTGACTCTAGTTAATCTAATTTAGGTAAATGTTCTGGAGCGTATTAATTACTTAGAACCTTAGCTATAAAATAATCATATCCTCCATGAGCATGATGTGAATTAAGTTTCTTCAGGCCTAAATGTGAATTTTTTTAAATGGGTTAATAAACATTTTGTACCCTTTTAATAAGTGAAGGCATAACGGACACCAGCTGTCTCTCTGCAATTTGATCCAGCCTATGTAACCAAAATGCTCGCAACTTTTCATGTATAAAATTCCTAACAATTTCCCTTTAATAAGACTTTGACATGAAGAAGGGCAGCCAGACGGATTTTAAAATAATTCTGTTTAAACCAGAATGCATTTAAAATAATGTAAGCATTTCTTGATTTAAATTCTTTATGTTTCCTTTTCCGAACAAATTAGGATTGTGTGATCTGAGAGCTCTCTCAGAAATTACACATCCTGGGATTTAAAAAGTAGATCACTCAAATAAGAAAATTATTTATTCATTTTAATTTTCTGTAAGTTAACTTTCTCAATGGCAGTAAAAAAGCAGCAGTCACAGAATCATAGAATAGTTTTGGTTGGAAAAGACCTACAAGATTGTCGAGTCCGACCATTATCTAACTCTGCCAAGGCTGATGTTAAACCACGCCCTCAGCACCCCCATCTCTGGAGCTTTTAAACACCTTCAGGGATAGGGATTCAGTTGACTCTCTGGAGAGCCTGCTTCAGCCTTTGGGAACCCTTCCAGTTAAAAGGTTTCTCCTAATATCCAACCTAAACCCCCCCCTAATGCAACTTGAGGCTGTTTCTTCTTGTCCTATCCCTTGTTATTAGGGAGAAGAGACAAGTACCCACCTATTTCCAACCTCTTTTCGGGTAGTAGAGCCAGAAGGTCTGCCCTGTGTCTCCTTTTCTCCAGACTAAACAACTGCAGTTTCTTCAGCAGCTTCTCACCAGACCTGTTCTTCAGACCCTTGACCACTGTCATTGTCCTTCATGACTTCCAAGATTTCATTTTGTTTTCCATGTGGAGCGAACCAAGGTAATTTTTGTACCGATGCCATGACACAGGCTCTATGCCTATTTACATGAATCACCAAAGAATGCTTAGGGGTGTTAAATTCTAGTCAAATCCATACATTGCATGCTACTTGTAGTATGGCTGGAGGGCTGTGCTTTGCTGGGCAGCTGAGGTTTAAGAGGTAGAACAGTCTTCCCTGTGCTCACTGAAATGCAGAACACTCTATCTAGACTACAGTCTCTCTATTCCCCCTTCTTTTTCCACTTTCCGACTTGAAAACTGCTAAGCTTTATGGGAACACTATCTCTCCCCTTATCTTTGAGGAGATAGGCTATCTGCTCTTCAGCCATCTGCTCCATTTATTTTCACAGTTCTTCCATTTTCAGTACTTAGCCTAAAGGAGTTAAGCACAGATTTCTAGGATTTGCCTTCAACTTCTTCAACTGCATTTCTGCAGTTCCGCTGTGAAGGATCTGTTTGTCTATAAGTTTGTGCCATTGCTTTCTACATTTTTTGCTGACTATCCCTATGGTCTTTGACATTCATTTCTGCACTCCTGAAAGTTGCTGATGGGTAATGTCATAGTTTTTTTTGTTTAAGGACATGACAGAATTAGATTATTTTACTTTACTCTTTTAAGGAAAGAGGGCAGTAAAATAGTAATGCTCTTGCAGAATTGGAGAGGAATACAGAAAAGTTGTATGTAAAAGATGTGCATGAAAAGATATGGCATACATGAATCCTTAACAGCTAATACAGATACAGGATACATGAAAATTTCCCCAAAACCTTCCCCCCAACCAAGCTAAACCACCAAACCCCGGTGCTCATTTTCTCCCCCTCACCCCCAGCCACCATTGTCTCTCAATTCAGCCCAAGTNACATGAATCCTGAACAGCTAATACAGATACAGGATACATGAAAATTTCCCCAAAACCTTCCCCCCAACCAAGCTAAACCACCAAACCCCGGTGCTCATTTTCTCCCCCTCACCCCCAGCCACCATTGTCTCTCAATTCAGCCCAAGTGGGCCTGTGTGGTTGGAAATTCACTGCAGCTGTGACCTTGAAGGCTGCAGGCAGGTTTTGCACCTACATAGTTACCCAGATGAGAATCTCTCTGGAGATCCAAAAGGAAGGGAGAAAAGAGAACAAATTGACTTTGCTGCCTACTTATAAAGTGTTAGAAGGATTATGGGACTGAATAACATAAATTATGATATCCAGGGACGGCCAGACCTGTCCTCTGGGATGTGCTTCTTAAGGTAATCTGGAACAACCTGGAACCCCTCCAACCACCACAAGTAACAAGAAGAGCTCTGTGTGGCACAGTTTTTTCCCTTTGAGTGGCCAGGGACAAGGAATGGAAAAGAAAGATTGATTTTATTTTTCTGTTTTTGGAGATGTTTTTCCCAGAGAATTAATCAATCATGGAAGTGTTGGAGTGGG
>VWYK01088394.1:2481-20488 GCA_013399775.1 Semnornis frantzii
CCCCTCTTCTTCCCCTTCTCCTTCCTCTTCCTCTCCCCCCCAGTGAGGCTAGGAAAAAAACTGTTCCTTTTCCTGTCCCACTACAATTCTGCAGCATCAGAGGCCACTTTTGAAATGAAGAGTCAGAAAATAAGTGGCTTTGAAAGCCCTGGAAGAAGAAAAAATCATCTTCCCACCCCACATAAACCACCCTCCCACATACATAAATACATGGTCTCCTTAAATAACTTTGATTTCAGTTACATGGAGTTTTACATAGGATTTGTCTTTCCTGGAAGCTACTCTGCTCAGCAGTAGGATCATGATGTCAGCATTTTTTCCATGCAGCACCCAGGACAACCCATCAAAAAAGGCAATGTTTTCATGTGACATCTGTGTCAACATTTCTTCCCACACTGCCAAACCCCGACTTTTCACCTAACTGAAGATCTGCTGAAGGTGATGTGGGACAGATTCTCCGTGTTGTCTTACCTGAGTCCAAGCACAGGACTGCTCCCAGCAGGAGGACGAGGAAAGCCTTCATTTTGGGATAGCCTCTCTTGTGCTGAGTATGGGCTGTTTCCTCCTGGGACAGTTTATATACAGTGGAAAGCAGCAATTGGGCATGCCCAGAAGATTACCTTGTGAAGGCACCTAAGCCAGGCTGCTTCCTGGACCAAGGGAGGGTTTGGTTTGTGGTGGTGATATTTGCATTAGGTGCCTCTCCTTTGTGACTGTGACTCTTGGAGCTACCAGCAGTTCCTCTCCACCACTACACCCCCATCTTTCCTCCTACCCTTGGGCCAAGTGTTCACACAAGTGGAAAAAACCCCAAATTCTTTAGAACAAGGCTGGCCTTATGCATATTCTCAGAGCAAAGAAGGCTGTGAACAAGGCTCTCCACCCTCATTACTCTCCCGAGTGGAGCTATTGTGTTCAGTTCAAGGATAAAATGTTCTTTTAAGAAACACCTCCAGCTATTTATCTGCATGTGTGAGTGTCTCTGTGACACCTGTGGCATGTGCTTGCAAGGTATGTGGGCAAATTGCAGTGTGCTTGCCTCTTGCAGGTATCCAAGTGCTTATGTTCTTATTTCTGTGAGCTGCCTGGAGTCTAGGAGAAGACAATGGCCAATTCAAATTTTGTCCTCATGCCCTTATTTCTCTGTGTTGTCTGGAGTCAAGGAGAGGACAATAGTCAATTTAGATTTGTTTTTTTTTAGTGTGCATTGAAACCAAAGAGACTTTGTGATGGCTTTGTTTGGCATTATCTGCCATATCTGCTCTGTGGCATGCTTCTTTTTGTTGGCCAGTCTCTCTGTCTAGCATAGATTGGGTACAGTTCTGAACTCTGAACTCATCAGAGCATACTGCAAACAATTCAGGCTTGTGCAGAAATGTCACTTCTCAACAGAGAGGAGAGTGAGTTCAGCTACATTCCAAACTGAAGTGCAAATGTTTGCTTTGGTGGGTTGTTTGGAGACCTTTCACATCCTTTGACCACTTCTTGGTGTAAAAGAAAACAAGGTCTTTCTACTGAATTCAATTTGTCAAGGTTTCTCACTTTATTTAGGGGCTATCTTAAGTCTCAGTAACTTCAGTTTTGCAACAATAGCCCCCGAGGGATTTGCTCTCCTGTAGCTGAGCTCTTAAGAGACCAGGCACTTTTTTTAAATGGAAAGAAAATGTGCTGGACTATTGGTGGATCATGGCTGTGGAATGAGTGATGTGAGGTCAACCAGTGCAAGCTTGCTGAAGTTAGTGGCACTGCCCTGATCTACACCACTGGAGAATCCAGTGCAGGGGATGATTTTCAAAACACTTTCCTCTGTGGGGATCTTAAGCAATTCCTCTTGAACTTCTGCTTAAAAAGAAAGAACCAAACAACGTAACCAAATACCTTCTGTCCCTGCCCGGACACAGAATTCCTGTGTGATCTGTTATAGATGATCCTGCTCTGGCAGGGGGGTTGGATTAGATGATCTTTTGAGGTCCCTTCCAGCCCCTGACATTCTGTGATTCTGTGATTCTTCGATTCTTCCTGTGTCTGTGGACTTTTGCTTCATTGTATTTTTGCAGACTATCTTATTGATGGGTTGAGGTCAATAGGATGAGGTTCAACAAGGCCAAATGCTGGGTCCTGCACTTGGGTCACAACCATTCCATGCAATGCTACAGGCCTGGGGAAGAGTGGCTGGAAAGCTGCCCAACAGAGAGAGACCTGGAGTATTGGCTGACAGACAGCTGAAGGTGAACCAGAAGTGTGCCCAGGTGGCCAAGAAAGCCACCAGCATCCTGGCTTGGATCAGCATGACTGTGGCCAGTGGACTAGGGCAGGGATTGCCCCTCTGACTAGGCACTGGTGAGGCCACATCTTGAACACTGGGTTCAGTTCTGGGCCCCTTACTCCAAGAAGGATGCTGAGGGGCTGGAGCATATTCAGAGGAGGACAATAAAACTGATGAAAGGTCTAGAGCACAAGTCTTATGAGAAGCAGCTGAGGCAACTGGGGCTGTCCAGCCTGGACAAAAAGGAGGGTGAGAGAAGACCTTCTCGCTCTTTACAACTCCCTGAAAGAAGGTAGTGGTGAGCTGGGAGCTGGTCTTTTCTTACAAGGAGCAAGTGATAGGACTAGAGGAAACAGCCTCAGGTTGCACCAAGGGAGATTTAGGTTGAATGTTAGAAAAAATATCTTCACTGAAAGGGTTGTCAAGGCCTGGAACAGGATGCCCTAGGAGGTGGTAGAGTCCCAGTCTCCAAGGTGACTGAAAGCTGTGCTGAGGCACATGGTTTAAAAGTGGACTTGGAAGTGCCAGATTAATGGTTGGACTTGATGACCTTAAAAGTCTCTTCCAATGAAAATAATTCTCTGATTTGTAGCCAGCTTTTACAAAATATCTAGCTAAAATAATGACAGCATATTGTAAGATTTGTGCTACTTATTCAGAGATATTGAAGGGTTTGGTTTATTTGTTGTTGGGGTTTTTTTGTTTGTTTTAATCCTTTTTGATTGTTCCTGCAGGGTTTGGCTCCTTGTGATAGTGAAAAGTAACTGCCAAAAGCAAAGCTTAACCTGTCCACCCCATCAAAACCACCCCAGGTCTTGAGATAAATTTTTCTTCCTTCAAGCAAGTCCTCGATAAGCAGGAGGCAGTGCTCTTTTCATCCTCAGCAGCACGACTTGCTGCCAGTCACATTTTCCTAGGAACTCTTTTTTTTTTTTTCTTTTTTTTTTTTTCTTTTTTTTTTTTTTCCTACCAGCAGCAGGGCTGCCAGCAAAAACCAGGAGTCATGATGGCGTAAAAGAGATGAACACAGCTAAAAGCTTGTCCATGCCCCAGTCCTGCTTGGCTGTAGCCCAAGGCTGTATGAGAGCCTGGTAATTCTTACATCCTCACATCAGTTGTTGCTCCTCGCTGATCTTAGGTGGTTTGTGTGCAGTTCCTGCTCCGCTCCTGAAGATGGCAAACATGTCCTGTTGGAATGATTATACAGTCATTAGCCTGTACTTGTCCGCAGGGTTCTATGCTTACGGTATTTTTTTTTTTTCCCCGGTGTTACAAAGTCCCAAGATCGTCTAAGTGCATGGAGAAGACCACCTATTTCCTCTGGGAATCTAAAGATGTCTACAAATAATTTAGATTAAAAAAACAAACACACAAATTATTTTGTGTTCTGAAAGCAGAGTCCTGTTAGATCATAGAATGTTTTGAGTTGGAAGTGACCTTTAAAGGTCATCTAATCCAACCCCCCTGCAGTGAGCAACTAGATCAGGTTGCTCAGAGCCATGTCCAATGTGACCTGGAATGTTTTCAGGGATGGAGCTTCTACCATCCTTTGGGGCAAGTTACCATCCTTTGTACAGATCTGGAGCTTTCTGTTGAGCAAGGAGGGACAGAGAGCTTAATTTACTGTGCCCTGATTTACCTGCCTGGTGTCAGGCTGGGAAAGTGGTGATGGATCACGGGTACAAAGCATGGTGTTACAGATCACGCTAAGGAGAAGCTGGATAACAGTGGCAGGCATGAACTGGAGAGCTGATCATAAGAAAGGCAAGAGGTAAAGTGATGCCTGGGAAATCTGGATAGAGAAACCAAGTGCCTCTGAAGGCAAAAGAAAGTTAGTCCAATTTCCTGGACTGTGTCAACCATTTGGCTAGGTGATCTGAAAAGGCTTGAGGGAAGTCTTCAAGATTCTGGAGGTGATGTATGAAGGCTTTTTTTTTTTTTTTAAACCTCTTTTTTTCTTTTGTGTATGGGGATGTCTTTTATAAGAAAAACAAAACGAAACCAACAAAAACAAACCAACAACCAAAAAACCAAACCCCGAACCCTAAACCCAACAACAAAACAAACTAAAACAGTGAAAAGCTAAGGTGTAGTTCCACATACTCCTGATTGAATCATAGTTCTTGGAAGAGCTGGATCATCAGATGATCCTGCAATCTCCAGCCTCTGGAAATGCCTTCTTGGATGCCTAAATTCAAGTTAGAATTCAGTGCAAGAACAAGAGGAGCTGCTGCCCAAGACTACCCAGCCTGGAAGTGAGGTGACTCCAAAGGTCACAACCTTGTTTGCTGAGCAAAAGTGCGGCTTGCAGCACCTTTTTGGAATGTCCTGAAGTACATCTCCCCTGACTCAGACCAAAATATTTTTCACCAAGGTCCCAGCTGTTTTCCACTTTTCCATGCACCTGCCTTGGGATGGACAGGCATGACACTGGCCTAGAAACAGAAACATGATTCCTGCTGCTCTGAGGCTGTCCTTGACTGCCAGCAGGGATAGGCTCCAACTGCTGCCTCTAGAGATGCTGAACGCTGTCGGATGTCATGGTCTATTTTACACTACAGGGATTTACACCTAGGTTCACTGGTCAAGTAAGCATCAGAGGATGTGGAGGCAAGACTGGGCTGCCTAAACCAACTTCCAGGGTCCAGTAGTGGACCTTGCATTAAGAGTAGGATGTTGGGTAAAGACAGAAAGCACTTTAGTCCTCTGTAACTGAGCTGCTGAGGGATCTTTGTCATTTGCCTTACTTTCTTTGTGCCTCTTCTTCCTCTACTGGCAAGGAGGATTCATGACTCTTGCATTACAAGGGGCACGTTTTGAAGTCTGCGAGTGCAAGCATATGCAAGCAGTGAGCATTACAAAGGTTTAACAAGCAAGGAGTCTGTTTGACCTTGAGTATTTCTTCAAGGCTTCAGGCACAGACCTGAACCTCCAGCTATTCCCATCAGAGATTTCAAATTTCAGAAGCTAGCCTGAGCAGCCGTGGAGAAAATTTCACCTTCACATTGCACAATGCCCTTGCTGACAACCATGAAATCAATGCATTGATGGAAATTAATCCCACCACGGTGCTAATCTCAGCAGAGCAAACTCTGGGTGGACGAGCTTCTGAGGGCTGGAGGAGTTGGAGATCCCCATACGGTGGTGCTGTTGCTACGTTGCTGGTGCACAGAACTCTCGGTGTGTGGGAGCAGCCCAGACTGTTTGTTTAAAATCTCTGCAACTTCAGAGCATCAAAAATGCATTTGACTCTTTTTGTTTTTTCTTGTTGTGTTTTTTTTTTTTGTTATTTTGCTAATTGCTGACCTCTTTTAGCTATAAGAGACTCAGAGTGTGAGATCCTTACCAGTTTCTGCTGGTGATGTCTTGTGCATCTCTGAGATGATTGTGAGAAGAAAGAGGTGCATTTTGCTATGCCTACGCTCTGCGGCCGGGGTGAAGTGTGGGGAGAGTAGCTTGTCCTGTGACCACAAAGCAGTTCTGTTCCATGACAAAACACTTTATGACTCCCTCGCATACCAGACATGGTGGTGTCCTGTGGACAGATGAGACAAAAGGTAGTCTGAAATGCAGGCAGAAAATACAACTCTCTTGAGATCAAACAACAGGGCAACACCAGACTTCAGATTAGGACCCTCCAGCACCCCAGCTGCTTCCTGGTTTATGTCCTTTTCCTTCTGCCAGGAAAATGATTTAATTGCTCTGGCTTCATATCAAGGGTTAGGGCTGAGCTGGCCACTTGACCAATTACAGAGGCTATTAACCCCTCTCCATTCCCAAAGGGAAGAGAAAGAGAGTAGGGGAGACTGACGAGTTGGGAAAGAAACTAAACCAGCTGGGGTGGAAACAAGAACAACCAAATGAGATAGATAGAAAGGGATACAAATCAACATGGAACCCATCCACCTGATAGCAGTGACATCACCATCACCACTAATGCTGTGGGGAGACACTGGGGAAGTCCCAGAATGACTCAGCAGCAGATGGGAACCAGATTCAGAAGCTGGATTCTGGAACTGGATTCAGGAACACAGGGATCAAGACTGAAAGCAGTGTGTCCAGAATCCTCTTGATATGCCAACCACTGAAGGTGATGACTCAATTCTCATGTTCCCTCAGCTTTACACTGAGTATGATGTATTTGGAATGGAATCCTTTGTTGCTCAGTTTAGGGTCACCTGCCCTGTGCACTCCTCTGTGCAGGTGCCACCTCTGACTTAGTGCATGTCAAGGTGGAGCACAAGATTTAGCAGTGACCTTGATCTACGCAGGAGCAAGTCTAAACCAGAGCCTTTCTACAGCCCAGCCCTTGGTAGGGACTCTCCCCATCAGCATTCTCACTGCTAGAAGCAGCCACTGCCTGTGCAAACCTACCCTGAACTTCAGAATGTGTCATCACTGAGCAGAGTTTGAGCTGAGAAGTCAAATCCCTGAAGAAAATTAGTTCTGGTCTAGCTCAAGCCAGGACACTCCATAGGAAATCAGAGAATACTGATGGGGAACAACCTCAGATTTCCATTCTAGCTGCTGCAAATAGAAATGGGTAGACCTAATAGCTGGGCATACCAAGCTCCACAGAGCACCAGCACAACTGTGTCAGTGGGTGCATTCAGTGCATAGCTGTGCTGGTTTGAGCTAATTGGAATATTTTAATACAAAAAAAAATGTACTATAGGCTGTGAAGGAAAACAGTGGTGATGTCTACTTCACTCAGAGGCTTGCTGCGATGTTTAGGTATAAGAAAACCAAAACAAAGAAGATAAGAGTCTCTCGAGCTGGCAGTCTGGGTCACGAGGGACTTGCTTGCTTGCTGCTTGGGTCTCGGGCTAGCAGCTTCTCGGGCACGGCTTCTTGGGCTAGCAGCTCTGGCCTCTCCTCTCTGTTGAATAACTTCACTAACCACTTTTCTTCTAATCCTCCCCGGCTGATCCTCCTTGCGCGTAAGCCAAACCTTGGGGTAAGGTGTGGGGGTGGGGAGAAGGTGGAAAGGGTGGTTGGGAGCCCCTCTTGGGGTCTCTGATTTCTGAGAGGGGAGTTGTGTGTCTGTATTACCTTAAACTTGTATATTTCTGTAAATATTCCTGTATATACTGTATATATTTGCTTGTATATTGTGCTGAGCTGTAAATAGAGCTTCATCTCTTAACTTCCAGCCGGCTGAGAGTCTAGCCTGGGTCATTTTAAAGTGTGGGGGGGCGGGGAACTCCCAAACCGTCACAATAGCCACTTTGGGTTCCCTCTTCTTGCCCCCATTTTCACAGAATCACAAAATAGTGGGGATGGGAGGTGACTTCTGGAGATCACCTTGTCCAATTGTTCTGCTACAACAGGATCACCCAGATCAGGACCACATCCAGATGGGTTTGGAAAGTCTCCAGAGAAAGAAACTTCTCTGGGCAGTCTGCTCTAGTGCTCGCTGTGCAGAAGTGAAGAGATTTTTCCTTAGGTTTAGGCGGAACCTCCTTTCTTCTACTTTGTGCCCATTGCCCTTTGTCCTGTCAGTGGATACTGTGGAAGAGAGTCTGGCCTGAGTTTGAGGCCAGTACTCATGGGTGGTCCGTCTTACTCCACTTTAACACAGCTTAGGGAATACGCAGGCACCCAGCTCATGTGGTCACCTTACATGTGGTTGGAAACAGTTTCCTAAGTGAACATACTTGTTCAGTTCTGTTCTGTGGCTTGGTTGTGAATTCTTCGGCAAATTGTTTTCTGGGTGGGAAAATATTATTTTGTCGATAGGGAAATGTTCTGCAGAAATAGTAAAGCTATTTGAATTTGAGGATGGATTTTGCAATCAAACCTATGTAGAGAACTTAAGATCAATGTAGAATAAACAAACTCCACTGCTCAGGAGATGCAATTAAGATACAGGAGATACAGGATCAGTCCTTTTAAGTCATATTTCTCTTTGCTTGAGAAGATGCTCTACCCACAGATACTAGAATTCAGATTGTGCTTCTCTTTATCTCTTCTTTTAGAACTGTTCCACTTTGTGTTAGCTAATTATAAACTAATTGGGCCGGAGAGATGCAACGTTGTGAAACAATTTGATTTTGATGAACTGGCAAATTCTGACAAAAACTGTTTCATTAAAAAAAAAAATAAGTTTAGTTTTGTTTTGTTTTGTTCTGGTTTGTTTTTTTTCTTCCAGTTTTATCAAATGATGCAATGCTTTTAGGACAGCAGAAGATGAGTGCTGCAAAGCAGGAGAGATAACAGGAATTCTGATGAATATCTGTCATTTCCTTCTGTTGGAACTGTTTAGATGGAAAGCTGATTTGAAAAATCAACCCACAGTGAGCTGGAGTCATTATGAGAAGCGAAGTAATTGCGCTAAAAAAAGGTATATATGATTCTATGGTTTTATCTGAATGTAAGTATGTAGAATTATGGAATCGCAGAACTGTTTCCATCAGAGAAGGACTCTAAGACCATTCCTTCCAGCTGTCAACTCAACACCACCATGGACACTGAACCATGCCCCAGATTGCCATGTTTACATGGCTGTTTAACACCTGCAGAGATGGTGACTCCACCCCCTCCTGGTAGCCTGTTCCAACACCTCACCACTCTTTAAGGAATGCAGGAGAGATGATACATCCTGGGCTGCATGAAGAGCAGCAGGGACAGCAGGTCAAGGGAGATGGTTACAGCCCTCTATTCCTCTCTGATTAGACCTCATCTGCAATGCTGTGTTCAGCTGAGACTTCAACACAAGAAAGACATGGACATGTTGGAACGAGTTCAGAAAAGGCCATGAAGATGATCAGGACTGGAGGATCACCTGTGTTAGGACAGGCTGAGACAGTTTGTTCATCCTGGAGAAGGGTCCAGAGAGACCTGCCAATACTCAGAGGGGGCTACAGTAAAGATTAAGAGGAATTCATTATGAGGCAGAGTAGTGACAGGACAAGGGGTGGTGGTTTCAAACTGAAAAATAGAAGATTTAGGTTAGATATCAGGAAGATTTCTTTTACACTGAGAGTGGTGACACACTGAGTTGGGTTGCCCAGAGAATTTGTCGATGCTCCACCTCTAGAAACGTTCAAGACTAGATTGGATGGGGCTTTGAGTAGCTTGGTTTAGTGGAAAGTGTCCTTGCCCATGGCAGGTGGATTGGAGCTAGATGATCTTTATGGTCCCTTCCAACCCAAATCACTCCATGAATCTGTGAATAGCTCTATGGAGAGGGCTTCATTCTGGTTTTACATCTTATTTAAAGTTCTGTCTAGGAGGCTCTTTGACAAGCATCACCAGGGACATGGAGCTTTTTCTGACTCCAACCATTCCCCTCTTCTCCTCACAGTATTGAAGTAGCCAAAGTAATTAATGCAGATTAAAAATAAAATTATCATTGCTTCACAGTTTCCTTGCTGCATCCTCAAAGTTTTCTTGGATCTGTCCTTAGAATCTCAGTTTTTAACTGTCTGTCTGACACCAATGCAAGAATTTTGAGCTTCTTCTCACATTAGCCATGAACAATGAGCTCACCTGGTACAGCTGAGGAGCTGTATCTGGCATACCACCCAGGCCACCCTTCAAAGTCAAGGGAGCACAGTGTATTGCTCAGATTTTCACAATGAGAGCAATCAGCCGTTTGAATAATCTCCCTGGGAAGTGGTGGAGTCCCCAAAACCGGACATTGGTTTTCAGATTCAACTCAACAGGGTGCTGGGCCATCTTATGTAGACCACACTGTTTACAAGAAAGGTTGGACCAGATGATCATTGAGGACCCTTTCAACCTGATATTCTATGATTCTACCACTATCCTAAAGGCAACACTTCAATTTGGTCTGACAAATTGTTCCTTCAGTTCTTTTGTTGGCTAGACCTCTAGTGAGTGCAGTGGGAGCTTGGATACTCAACCCTAGATAGATCACTGCCTTGCAGATAGTCATGTCTGGAGCACATTCAAAGAAATCCAACAAAGTTGATGAAGGGTCTAGAGAAAATTCTTGTGAGGAGGTAAAGGAACTGAGGTTATTAGCTTGGAGAAAAGGAGGTTCAAAGTAAACCTTCTCCTCTCTACAACTACCTGAAAGAATGTTGGAAAGAGACGGGGACTGGTTCTCCCAAGTGACAAGAGATAAGACAAGAGAAAACATTCTCAAACTGTGCCAAGGGATTTTAGGTCAGAGGTTAGGCAAATAATTTTCATCAAGAGGGTTGTCAAGGCCTGAAACAAGCTGCCCAGGGAAGTGGTGGAATCCCCATCCCTGGAGGGACTGTAAAGCCATGCAGATGTGTTGCTAAGGGACGTTGTTGAGTGGTGATCTGGCAGTGTTGGGTAAATGGTTGGACTTGATGATCTTAAAGATCTCTTCCAATCAAAACAATTCTGTGATGCTGTGTTTCTGATGCTCAGCAAGAAATGCAGCACTGAGAGCACGTTCATGTGGTGTGACTCAAAACTGTCCCAGGAGTTACATTTTTGATTTTGTCACTGGAGTGAAATCATCCTTCACACATCCAGAGGCAGGAGTCAGAGATCACTTTTGCTACTTGACCTTTAGAAATTGCACATCCTGCTTCACCATAACCTTTTCAGAGGTGCAAATGACCCCAAGCATAGATTTTTTGTAGTCAATACCACAGCCCTGGACTGAGCACGTGACTTAACTCTCATCTTCTCAGTCTCTTCAGCAAAAAACAAAGTGTTAAAGGATAGAGATGGGAATGTGTCTGGGATTAAAACAGAGATCTGATGGGGCTCATGTGGAGAAGACAGATTTACAGATTCTGCATCTTGATCACAGCCAAAAGGTGCAGTTTTCTTGAAGGAAGATTTCTGAGGAGCTGCAAAGGTCATCACAAAATGTCATTAGGAAGCTTTGTTTCCTGCGTACATGTGCCCCAGGTCCTCTAAGCTCCCAGTTTTTCATTTGTGTATCATTACTTACCCTTTGGCTCCATCCCATAACTTCTTCCTCTTTGGCTTTGCAAAAGGCATCATGGTCAGGCTATGGATTGTCCGTCTGGCCTCAGGCTTCTGCTTCTAAGAGTGGTTGAGAAGCTGAAATTTCTTTGATGGGATCATTTATTTTGGTGTTTCTCCTTTGTTTGGCTAATTCTCTTAAAACCAAGAGTAGGTCTAAGCCTTTGAGAACTTTCTTCTTGTTGAATTTGCTTGAACTTAGGCAGGATGGGTGTTACTCTCTTCTCCCTAGTAATGTGTTAGGACAAGGGAAAATGGCTTCAACTTGCGGCAGGGGAAGTTTATATTGGACATTTGGAAATATTTCTTCTCTGAAAGGGTTGTGGGGCACTGAAACAGGCAGCCCAGGGAAGTATTTGAGTGATCTTCACTGGAGGTATTAGAAAACTGAGCAGATGTGGTGCTAAGGTACATGGTTTAATAGTGGACATGGCTCTGCTAGGTTAATGGTTGGACCCAATGGTTTTCCAACCCAAATGTTTCTATGATTCTGTTTTCAGTAACCAAGCATATATAGACCAAAAATCACCTTTGTAAACTTAAATAATGGTTGGGCTTGAATAATCTTAAAGATCTTTTCCATCTGAAACATTTCTATGTTCCCAAGATGATGCACAGTCAGGTAGATGGGCAGGAAGGTGGATGGTTAGGCAGATGGACAAGCAATGTAACTGCATCAGCTGTATTTCCATAGACTTGGGACTATTTCCATAGACATAGGGAGCTATAAGAACAGCATCCAGAGTTGAAAAAATGTTCATAGAAGAAGGACAAAACTACCAAAGAAAATGCCAATGTTTGAAGAAAATATTAAAGATGATGCAAAATTGTTGCTGACAAGGAAATAGACAAAGAGATATAGGAAAGGTAAGAGGTGATGTTCCTCCCTTGTGAAGCACAGAGTTGTGTGGAAGAGTTGGGAGTTCTGGGACAGTCTGTCTCTCCTGTTTTGATGGTTTGCATTGGATGGACCTTGGCTAATTCTTCACTGCACAAACCAAGGTCATATACTCTCAGGGGCATAGCAGCCTGGCTTGAATTAATTTTCTATTAATTACTGGAATAATTTTAGCATGAATAAGCAATGCCTATTTTTAGCAGCAGGACTGATTAGGCATCAGAGAGAACTACCCAGGGAAGTTGTGGGGCGGCTGCTGCTTAGGAAGGGAAGAACAGCTGTCCCCAGTTGGACCTAAGCGTCCATCTGGCTCATGTGCTGCCTCTGACATTGACCTTTTGTAGTTGTACAGGGAAAGATTCTAAGAGGAAAAGCCAGAAAAGACTCTTTTCTCTCACAGTATCTCCCTAATTTTGCCTACCTGTGACTTTGTGGCTTATTGATGTTTCAGGGGCCAAAACTGGATTTTTATGGTTCTGTCATGGGAAGCACCCTACACACACCCAAACCAGCTGGAGAAAGACTGAGAGAACAACTAAAACATGGAAAAAAGAGCCTGAGGGGACATATGCATAACCATCATTCTGGAATACCTTTAGCAGATTCAGGATATAGAGAGCAGCAGTGAAAAAATTGGAAAGGGATAGTTGGCAATCGCTGGATGTGGTCTGGAGCCTTCTCTCATTCTTTGTGACCTCACTACCCAAATGATGGCTGAAAAAGGTGTAAATATGCATATGAATTATGGGTTAGCTGCACAGCACCATGTAGTATTCATAGCTGGTTTGATTTAGCAGTGCCAAAGTTGTGTCAAGGGAGATTCGTGCTGGATATATTGGAAAAATTTCTTCAGGGAAAGGATTATTAGGCATTGGAACAGGCTACCCAGGGAAGTGGTGGAGTCACCATCCCTGGAGATATTTAAAAGATGCATGGATGTGCTGCTGAGGGATGTGGTTTAGTGGTAACTTAGAAGTAGCGATGGGATTGTGAGCTCTAGGTGGACTTGACAACCTCAGAGGTCTCTTCCAACCTCAATGGCTTTATGATTCTAAGCATTCCTCAATAGCTTTACCCAAAGATCTTAGTGAGGAGGTAAAGCTTACAAGGGGAAGGACATGAAACTGGAGAATATGGTCAAGATCTCACAGGGGGCACAGAAGCCTCTCATTAAGTCTGGAATCAAAGCAGCACACTTGAATGTAAGTACAATAGAGAACAAAATTGCTCAAAGTTACCTTCATGGTGTTAATTACTGAGATAGTTTCAGTGGAGTCTTCTACTGGGGGAGCAAGCAGGTATATTGGTAGAGCTGGAAAATGTTAAGGTCAGTAACCTGCAGGGTAGAGAGACAAAGGAGAAGTGAATCTGTTCTTGCCCATTATATACAGTGGGAATTTAAAGAACAGAGCAGGAAAATTTTGCCTGAGGTCATTTCACTGGCAGTAGCAAAGCTGAGAGTTTTCCTAAACATGAGAAAAATTCTTCACTTTGAGAGTGATGGAGCTCCAGAGTTTCCTTCTCTGGAGACATTCAAAACCCACCTGGATGTGATTCTGATAAACCTCTTCTAGGTGAACCTGCTTTAGAAGGGGGCTTGGTCTGGGTGATCTCCAGAACTGTTTCCAGTCCTCACCATTCTGTGATTCTGTGAAAAGGAGGCAAGAAGAAGGAACTCTAAGTGCCTTGTATTGAATGTACCCACGGACACATGAGAAGGAGCTGTTTCTGCTGGTTCTCTATGAAGCATGGTATGTCCAGCTGTTAGGTCTACCCATTTCTACTTGCAGCAGCTGGAATGGAAATCTGAGGTTGTTTCCCATCAATATTCTCTGATTTCCTATAGAGGTGTCCTGGCTTGAGCTAGACCAGAACTAATTTTCTTCAGGGATTTGACTTCTCAGCTCAGACTCTGCTCAGTGATGACACATTCTGAAGTTCAGGGCAGGTTTGCACAGGCAGTGGCTGCTTCTAGCAGTGAGAATGCTGATGGGGAGAGTCTCTGCCAAGGGCTGGGCTGTAGAAAGGCTCTGGTTTAGACTTGCTCCTGCGTAGATCAAGGTCACTGCTAAATCTTGTGCTCCACCTTGACATGCACTAAGTCAGAGGTGGTACTTGCATGCAGGAGTGGGCAGGACAAGTGGCTTAAACTGACCAACAAGCGATACCATCCTATGGATGTCATCTTCAGGATAAAGCTGAGGGATCAGCAGGATCAAACTACTTTTAATGGATAGTGTCCGAGGAGGACCCTGTGCATTCTGCCTTTGATCCATATCCAAGTGTTCCTGAATCTAACTCTAGAATCCAGCTCCTGAATCCAGTCTGGGACTTCCCCAGTGCCTGCCCACAACATCAGTAGTGACAGTGAAATGGCTGTCACCAGGAAGATCAGATTCAACACTTGTTTTTTTCCTGTTTGTCTGTATTTCATTTGATTGTTCTTAATTCATCTCATCAGTCTCTCTCTCTTATTCCTTTTCTCTTCTGTTTGGGAAGGGGTTCATAGAGAGCCTCTGTCACTCATTTAGTGACTGACCAAGCTCTATCCCTTGACAATTCCATAGAGAAGATAAGAGGTGAGGCCGTACTGGTTCCAATATTAGGCTTAGCTTTACACATCGTCTCAGGGATCTGTGTTTCATAGCAAGGTAGAAATCTGCCTTTTCATCCCTTTCTAACTTTTTTTTTTTTTTATATGACTAATAATAAAGAAATCTTTGTCAGCCCAATGCACTGCCTACCTTCCTCATCTTAAATGTACCTCAGACATGAAGTCCACCAGAATTGAATTAGGAAACATCTCCATGCCAGCCCAGGGGAAGCAAGCAGCATTCTCTAAGATAAGAATCCAAGTGAGGAGGAAAGAACTTCTTTCTTGTCTTCCACAGCACTTAAGGTAGAGATGTGGATATAGTCAGTGGGGACTTTGTAGCTGTCCTTTCATTCCACTCTTTATAAGCTTTCATCATGAGTCAGTCCTGATTTAGCTTTGACAGAGAAATCTGCTGCCAGTCCAAGACTTAATGTCACTAGAGGCCTTCCACAACCTGTGCATTAATGAGCCAGAATCCACATATTCATGACTTAATGAAAAAAAAAACGTAGAAGGATTGGCCACAAGCTTCAGGCAATTCTGTGCTGAAGGGAGGAAACATTTGCTCTTGGTTAGGACATTAATAGACTGAGAATAGGAGGAGAGTGGCTTGTCACCATCTGTCAGTTCAACCTGGAGCATGGCCAGGAGAGCCAGGCTGTTAATTAGAAATAAGAGCTGCTTCCTTTCATGGACAGATAGATATGTTTATATATAGGCTTGTGTGTAGATTGCCATTAGTGGGAGCATCTCTTTGCTTTCTAATTAGATGAGGCAGCCAAAATTATTGTCGGATGATATTAGCTCTGGAGCACTTGCTCAGCCACATCAATCTGCCTTTGCATTTCGTTTCCCTTCACGAGCTCTAGGACAAACTTAGGGAAACTCAGCCCTGCAGCAAGGGATGATAGAACACCCAGGTAGCTTGCTCCTATGAGTGGGCTTTGAGAGAATAACATTAGACAGAGAGAGGAAAGCCACCATCTGTGCTACAAGTTCATTCTTCTTGGTGCTCTGTCAATAGCAATCTTCTCTTGACATGTTCAATAAGTGGTAATTGCAAATTTGCCTTGTTAGCAGATTATATCTAGTAGACATAATCTAAAACAGATGTTGGATGGGACTTTGAGCAACCTGTTCTACTCTGTCCTGCTCAAAACTGACCATGGCAGGGGGTTGTAACTAGATGGTATTTAAGGTCCCTCCCAACCCAAGCTGTTCTATGCTTCTTTAACTCTATGATTCTATGAATCTATGATTCTACACCCATATTATATCCAAACAGCCACCTGGAATAACCAGTCCTAGGAGGTCCAGATGATGAATAGAGAAAGGCCATTAAAATTCAAATAACCAGATGTCTAGCAGGGCTGTTTGTGCACTGCAGATATAAGATAAATTTTCAATTGTCCTATGAATAAAGTGTGCCTGTCCATAAACAGTGGGTCCTGACAGAAATTGTCTCCATGGGTTATGTGTCAAAAGTTTACAGGGTTGTTACTTCTTCTCCATGCAGTTTTGGGTGACAATAAGGAAGATGTATCTGACCACTTTGTTTTGTGGTCTGACATAACTAGCTAAAAGCAGAGATGAAGGCAGATTTCCTTTTAAGCTGTGAGGAGGTCCACATGACCTGAAAGCTCTTAGCTCCACCTGAGATGAAGACATCTGCACATCAGTGTGTATTACCAGCAGATAAGAATATTGGTTCCAAAAAAGACTCCATCAACTTTCATAGATGGACACAGGCTTCTCCTGGACTCTGTACTGAATCAGACAGTGTCCTGCAGAAGCCTTGGCTGCCTTTGGTAATCTCAGGTTGCATAAGATGCCACAAAAGCATCTTTTTCAGCAAAACAGTCTTTGGTTCCTTTAAACAAACTCAGTTCTGCTTAGTCAGAGGAGCATCTTTGAGAGGAGAGAAGTCAATAGCTGGTCTCAGATTTCTTCTTGTACCTGCTGAATGACCTCAGCTTTTCTTTCTCCCTGACCTCAACCAAACAATGGGGAGTTAAAATCTTTTCTGTCTCAGCCTGCCCTTGACCATATCCCTGTGTCTCTATGTGATCCTCCTCCAAATCCTCATTGGTGCTTTGCACTTTCTCCACTCTACAATGACTTTCTTCAGGGAGAACCTTCTAGTGAACCTCTTCCAGGAGGTTTCTGGGTGCTTCTTTCTCAGGGAAACTCCTTTCATTTTTTGCTAAATGACTCTCAGAAGAAATCTGTCATGAAGAAGTGATAATACTGAGAAGGAGGAAAGATAATGTGTGGAGCTGGTTTGCAGGGACTGTCCACGAGGTCTCTTTGTGGATTGTGAAGTCTAAACAAGTTTTTCTAACAAGCAGATGAAGCCCCAGACAGATGTTTAACATTCAAATGAAGCAAGTCTCCATCTCTCTGCTTCTACCAGACATCAGTGTGTGCACATAGATAAGAGATGAGCTAAGGTTCGAAGCACACTTGTGGAATGACTCATCTCTTTAATTACATCCCTTTAATTACAAATTAGCCTCCTTGACCTTTTCTTCTCACCTTCTCCTGAGTGCCACTGCAGAGTCTGATCTCGGTGCTACCAAGAGCAGCAGTAAGTGACTACTCTTGGCGGAAATGCTGTGTGAAATGTGCCCACACAGCATCTCCTTTAATCTCGAGAGTTGTGTCAACAAAGCCTCTTTTTCTTGAAAAGGTCTTTGTGACAGAGAGGACTGAAAAGTGAAAAAAAAAAAAAAAAAAAAAAAGCCAGAATTAAAACCTGCTGAAGGNAGCCAGCATTGAAACCTGCTGAAGGAAGAAGTCTAGCAAAACACAGAATCACAGAATAGTAGGGGGTAGAAGAGCCCTCTGGAGATCATCTACTCCATCCTGCCAAAGCAGAGTCACCCAGAACAGGTTGCACAGGAGCACATCCAGGTGGATGGGGTTGGAATTTTTTCAGAGAAGGAGACTCCACAACCATTCTGGGCAGCTTGCTCCAGTGCTCCAGCACCCTCCAAGTGAAGAAGTTTTACTTCATATTGAGATGGAACCTCCTGTGGTCTCATTTGTGCCCACTGAAAAGACCTGAGATACTTAGTTTTGTGTATAAAAACTCTAGATCCTGGGAAGATTGAAGACCTAGCACTGCCATTCTTGGACTGATTTATTTATGTTCTCTGTACCTGGAGGATCTTGGAGCTCTGTCAAAGACAAAATCATAGAATCATAGAATAGTTTGGGTTGGAAGAGACCTTGAAGATCATCTAGTTCCAAGCCCCCCTATCACCTTCCACTAGGCTTTGTTCAGTCTGGTCTTGAACATTTCCAGGGA
>VWYK01088404.1:956-16691 GCA_013399775.1 Semnornis frantzii
ATTGTCTCCCAAGGACCCCACTGAAATTTCCATAGCATTCACCATATGACACTGATGTGTGAAAATTGACATGAAGATTTGAAAATTGGGACCGAGGGAGACCAAGCATAAAATAACTTCAATTTTGTGCTCTCTCTGTCTCTCGGAGGAATAGTGCAGTGGACTGACCAACACAACACAAACAAGAGGAGAGGAGAGGGGGGGAAAAAAATATTCAGGGAGAAGGATAGGAGTTATTAAAGAGAAAACACACTCCTCACTCACAGAGAGAAAGGATGATCAATGGATTTAGTCACAGAGAAATTCAAGCAGAAAATTGCTGCTGTTTTTTATCTGAGAGGCAGAAAGTTTAACCAAACCAGAATTCTCTCAACTCACTCCAAGGCAAGCAGGGAAGAAAACCACTGTCTTTTGGAACAGGGGGAGAACTGCTTGTGTGTGTGTGTAATTTTTTTGTGCATGATTTTACAATGTTATGATGCTAAATGGATTGTAAGGTGCACTCTTCACCTCCAAGAGCCCTAAGCATAAGATTTTAGTCTAGGTGTTTTCTTTCTGTAGAACCCCAGGATCTGTACATTGTCCTCAGAGGAAAGATTTAATTTCTATCTAACTGTTCTCCCATATTTAAAAACCATACATTCCCATATTTAAAAATCCTGTTCCTTCTTCAGAATGAGTACATTCCCATATTTAAAAGTCTTGTTACTTCTTCAGAGTGAGTATATTCCCATATTTAAATGTCCTGTTATTCTTCAGAATGAATATATTCCCATATTTGAAAGTCTTGTTACTTCTTCAGAGTGAATATATTCCCATATTTAAATGTCCTGTTACTTCTTCAGAATGGGTACATTCCCATATTTAAAAATCCTGTTCCTTCTTCAGAATGAGTACATTCCCATATTTAAAAGCCCTGTTACTTCTTCAGGGTAAATATATTCCCATATTTAAAAGTCCTGTTACTTCTTCAGAATGGATACATTCCCATATTTAAAAGTCTTGTTACTTCTTCAGAATGAGTACATTCCCATATTTAAAAGCCCTGTTACTTAGAATCATAGAATCATAGAATGGTAATGTTGGAAGGGACCTCAAGGATCAGCCAGTTCCAACCCCCTGCCATAGGCAGGGACACCTCCCACTAGCACAGGTCATTCAAGGCCTCCTCCAACCTGGTCTTGAACACCTCCAGGGAGGGAGCAGCCACAACCTCCCTGGGCAACCTGTGCCAGTGTCTCACCACCCTCACTGCAAACAACTTCCTCCTAACATCCAGTGTAAATCTCCCCTCTGCCAGTTTAAACCCATTGCTCCTTGTCCTGTCATTGCCAGACCTTGTCAATAGTCCCTCCCCAGCCTTCCTGGAGCCCCCTTCAGATCCTTGAAGGCTACTCTAAGGTCTCCTGGAAGCCTTCTCTTCTGCAGGCTGCAGAGCCCCAACTCTCTCAGCCTGTCCTTGCAGCAGAGCCACTGCAGCCCTCTGAGCATCTTCGTGGCCCTCCTCTGGACCCACTCCAACAACTCCCAACAGTTCCATGTCCTTCCTACTTCTTCAGAATGAGTACATTCCCATATTTAAAAGTCCTGCTACTTCTCCAGAATGAGAGTGAAACCTTATAGTCAGTAAAAATGGATCAGGAAAAGAGTAAACCAGTATTTCAGATCTCTCTCTTGTAATCTAAGTCTTAAGGAGTTAATCACTTTGCCCTGGACAGATTGTCATTACTTTTAAATGCTGTGTAAATTTTCTCAGTTCCTGTTCTTTGGGATAAATTTGTGACTCTGACTGTGGTTTTTGAGAACTGAATTTTGGTATTCTGATGCCTTGTGCATCCATAAAATCAACCCAGCCTTGGAAGTGGCCTTTACTCCTTCCAATAAATAGATCACTTGCAAAGGCAGGGGATACCAAAGCATCACCAAACTGTGGAAATAACAGCAAAGTTCATCTCCTGGAGTGTAACTGCAGTTCAGGAAACAGATATCCATCATTTTCTTCCCATTGGTTAGATATTCAGATGTTCACATCTTTGGACTACTGTTGAAAAATACCTACTGAGGTTAGAAATTTACTTCAGACTCTCAGCGGGACCACCCAGCCTTGCAGATAGATGCTGTACCCATAAACCCACAGAGGTTTTGCAAACCCCAAATTTATTATAATATTGTCCTTAAAATTCCATATCAATCTGCTCTATATAGACAACACTCACCACCATCACCAGCTCTGAATGAGCATCCTGCTGCTAGTGCTGCAGTTTCAAGTGTGGTTCACAAGTGGTTCGCTCCTCTCTGTTATCCCAAAGACATCTGCAAGATAATGGAAATGGAAGTCCATACAGTTCTGCTATCTCTGTATATAGACAGAGAGAGTGATGAGATAGAAATACAGACCTTGGCTTTAGCTTTAAAACTAACTGTTCTCTAGTTACTGCAAGTCCTAAGGTCATCCTTAGTCTGAGAGGATGCACTGTAGAGTCTTTAACACTCTGCTGTCTCACCAGACTATTTTTCTCAGGCTTACTTACTTTATTTTATTTAGCTTTGTGGCACATAAGGTTCCTTGTGCTTGCTGATATGATGATCTACAAGACCAGTGTTCACATGCTATGGGCCTCATTTATTACAAAGTGAAGTATATAATAATGAAAAATAGCTACAGCTATTCCTTCTCTCTCCAGGGTATCTCAGCACCCTTATGGATGACCGCACACATAGTCAGCACCATAGAAACAAATGGAGGGGAAATGGCAGTGCACTGCTCAAAGCTGGAGGACTGAGTGCCTTTGGTCTAGAAGCATACTTGATCCATAGCTTCTGTTGAAGGCATATTACAGAGTGTGCTGGGAAAAAAAATGCATTTATATTTTTTGAAACAGCATGCCTAGATGTGGAGCAGATGGGCCATGGAGGAACTGGGCAGCAAGCAGAAAGGAGAATTCTCTGTTATGAGGGTCCAGAGGAAGCATTTGTCAATAAACACCTTGAGGATTTTCAAGAGCATCCAAAGGAAAATGCCCCACGATTCATAGACTAACACAAGAGCTGCCCATCATTGGCTCTTAATGCTCTGCTGAGCATGAAAACAACAGCCTGGAAACAATATGAAAAGGCCTAGCAGGTAATTTCACAGGGTAACAAGGAATGCCAGGCTGCTTGTAATTGCTGGCACTGGCAACCACAGAGTTAGTTTGAATTAAATGCTGAGACCTTTGGGGCAGCTTCTGTGTCACACACACTGACTGGCTTTTGGACTTTTTGTACTTTGACTCATCAGATGTAGTTCTACAAAATTAAGTGGGCGTGAGTTGCACTCAGGATACAATTTGAAGCAGGAAAAACATAAAGTAGCATTAAAAAAAAAAATAAAAAAGGCATTTGGTGTTTTCCCATGATCATCTGATTCCAGCAGCTGAGGTCTTAAGGAATACCAGGGGAATCACAGAACCACAGTCACAGAATGTCAGGGGCTGGAAAGGACCTCCAAAGCTCATCCAGTCCAACCCCCCTGCCAGAGCAGGATCACCTAGAGCAGATCACACAGGAACACATCCAGGCAGGTTTGGAATATCTCCAGAGAGGGAGACTCCACAACCCCCTGGGCAGCCTGTTCCAGGGCTCTGTCACCCTCACAGGGAAAAAATTCCTCCTCATGTTTACATGAACTTTCCTATGCCTCAGCTTCCATCCATTGCCCCTTGTCCTGTCACTGAGCATCACCCAGCAGAGCCTGGCTGCAGCCTCCTGGCACTCACCTTTACATCTTTATAAGCATTGCTGAGGTCACCTCTCAGTCTTCTTTTCTATAAGCAGCACAGCCTCAGCTCCCTCAGGCTCTCCTCCTAATAGAGCTGTTCCTTTCCCTTCATCATCTTTGTGGCTCTGTGCTGGACTCTCTCAAGCAGTTCTATGTCCCTCTTGAACTGGGGGGCCCAGAACTGGACACAGAACTCCAGATGTGGCCTCACTAGGGCAGAGCAGATGGGCAGGAGAACCTCTCTCAGCCTACTAACCACAGCCCTTCTAATCCCTCCCAGAATGGCATTTGCCCTCCTGGCCACCAGATCACATTGCTGGCTCATGCTCAACCCCCCATCAACCAGGACCCCCAGATCCTTTTCCCCTTTGCTGCCTTCCAACAGCTCAGTCCCCAACCTATCCTGCTCCCTGGGGTTGCTCTTTCCCAGGTGCCAGACTCTGCTCTTGTCCTTGTTGAATTTCATTGAATTTCTCCCTACCCACCCCTCCAGCCTGTCCAAGTCTGCCTGAATGGCAGCACAGCCTTCTGGTGTGGCAGCCACTCCACCCAGATTGGTGTCATCAGCAAACCTGCTGACAGTGCACTCTGTGCCCTCATCCAGGTCATTGATGAATATATTGAACAGAACTGGTCCTAGTGCTGAAAAGGACAAGAATTCTCAACACTAGAATGATAAAAATGATAACAATATTAGTAAGGGTTTAATATTATCTAAATAGAAAACAGAATAGAAGGGCACAGTGTCTAATTTATTGCTCTCTATTACCAGCCTCTTGCTGCAGGCTGGCCAGGAGCCAGCATTGCCTTGAGTATAGATCTGTAATGTGTGTCACAGAAGCTGTCTTTTATTTAAATACTTAAATCTATTTGTACTGTGCCTGAACATTATCAGCCTAACGCCATCTCCCTTGTAATGAAACTCACATTCTCAAGTTGCTTCTGATTTCCATAACTGTGAGGTCAGAATTTGTCCCAATGCTCTCATTGGAATGGGCTGCCCAGGGAGGTGGTGGAGTCACTATCCCTGAAGGTGTTTTAAAAGAAACTGGATGAGGCACTTAGTGCCATGGATTAGTTAATTAGAAGGTGGTAGGTGATAGGTTGGACTCTATGACCTTGAAGGTCTTTTCCAACCTGGTTAATTCTGTGATCCTCTGTGTGATTAGCACTTCCAGAGATCCCTCTAAGAAAAAACTGTTGATTCTAATAACAAATTCAATTCCTATGATGTTGCTGTTTCCCTGTTTGTATTTCAAATCCTCTTTAAAGCATTTGGATTTCTCACCTTTAGAACTCCCTTAGAATCATAGAATGGTAAGGTTGGAAGTGACCTCAAAGATCATCTAGTTCCAACCTCCTGCCACAAGCAGGGACACCTCCCACTAGTACAGGTCACTCAAGGCCTCATCCAACCTTGGTTTGTGCATGATCTTTGTGGTCTTATTCTCTAAGGCCCACTCAACCCCAATGAAAAGGTGAGCTAAAAAAACAAACTATGTATAATCACACCACAGGTTGCATCAAAAAAGCTCAAGAACATACATATAAAACACTCTTTGGTGCTTTCATGCTGTTGGGATGTAGTTGCCTCCTTGTGAAGTTGAAGGTGAAACATCCAAATAATAAGAAAATAAGAAGGATAAGACTCACCATAGAAAAGTCTTCATAAACCTGCTGGGGGGAGTTGGAGGAGGAAAGATAGGAAATGATATGCTGTCATTTTTGGAGAAAGGATGGAAGGATCACCTCGATTACTACTATGGAGAAATGTTTTCAAGGTTCCTTTCAACTCCACAGCAATAGTAGCAAATAGTTTGCAACCTATCCTGAATATTTGAAGTATAAAGAAAAAGTGATGTTCACAGAAGAAAAAGAAAAAAGGAAAAAAAAAAAAGACAAAAAAAAAAAAAAAAGAAGATGAAAAAAAAAAAAAAAAAAAAAAAAAAAAAAAAAAAAAAAAAAAAAAAAAAAGACAGATACAGGCCATTGGGTGCAGCATAATTGGCACTCAGCCCCAGCCACAGAGGTTGGAAGTATGTCCAAGCTTTCTCTGAGTTTGACACAGGGCATATATTGAAGTTGGAGAGGGTTTAGTGAAAGCTCATTTTCTTGGGCTATATAGCTCTGTCAAAATTCAAAAGCTGCACAAACAGCTTCAGAAATCAAAGTGGAGGAATAATGTTCCAACAGTTCTGAAATCTCTGCTTGTAGCAGTTTGAAAATAGAGTGGTTTGATGTTTGTGGTTAGGTTTAATCTGTGCATGTTTTAAATGGGTTTACATACACGAAACCCCATAGTTTTATACATACTTAGAGTTTTATAGATATATAGTGACCTTGTTGTGGCCTTTCAGTATCTTAAGGGGGCCTATAAGAAACCTGGGGAGGGACTTTTTAGGATATCAGGTAGTGATAGGACTGCGGAGAGTGAAACAGAGCTAGAAATGAGTAGATTCAGCCTGGATGTTAGGAAGAAGTTCTTCAGCATGAGGGTGGTGAGAACCTGGAATGGGTTGCCCAGGGAGGTGGTGGAAGCCTCATCCCTGGAGGTGTTTAAGGCCAGGCTGGATGAGGCTGTGACCAGCCTGATGTAGTGTGAGGTGTCCCTGCCATGGAACTGGATGATCTTTGTGGATCATCCTTCCACCCTTCCAACCCTGACTGATTCTGTGATTCTCTAATTCTGTATCTGTAGGTCTGTACATAGAATTTTTCCTTCATTGGAACCCAAGTTGGGATTTTCTTTTATTTGAATATTTCCTTTACTGTAAAATTATTTTAAAATCCAAAAAAGCAAAAGAATTCACTGTTTGAAGAACAGAAAATCTTAACTATCAAATTTCTCAGATGGAAAAGCAGATTAACCTTCAATTATTTTCCCAAATGCTGATCTGCAACGAATTAATCAGGCTTCTGCGTTTGGAAGCAGAAAGTGAAGGAAGAAACTATCTGAGTAATCTTAAGTTAGATGACATGGGTAAAATCAACTCAGTTTGCAGGAGAAATGACCCTTCCTGGTTTGAAGGCATCACATTTTTCAGAGACAGACAAGGCTTCTTAAGGACATTCTTGATATCTTAATACTTCAATCTTGTTCAGTGTCATTTTTGAATGAGACCATTGTTGAGGCAACAGTGAGTTGCATAGCTCCATCAACCTTCTTTAATTTGCTTGGAGATTATGGGAAAACCTCTATAAATCAGTTTTATGACCTCATGAAAAACTTACAGTTGTATGGCATCACTCGCATGAATTATGAGATAGTCACAAAAAGGACCAAAGATGTCAAGGACACCAAAGTGAAGCTTTATGTACCCTGGGACACAGCACTGATTTTCTCAGATCTACAGTTGGTAGAAATACCACAGGCAGACAGGGAAGCTAAAAAGTCTCCTGAACAAGGAGGTAGTGATTTGGAAAGGCTGAGAAGGAATTGTTAAAATAGGTTTGATGAGGGTCATTAGTCTGGAGATGTAGCAATTTAATTCTTCATTAACACTATTTAAAAAAGAGAAAAAAGTACACTCAAAAAAAAAAAAAGTGCAGGTCAAATAAGCATAATTTATTTTATATTTCAAACCAACCATTTTGAGATGCTTGCATAGTGCTTTTTTTTTCTGGGAGGCTTCATGCAGCTGCAGCTCCAACCATGCATTTGGATTTTCACAAAACAGATCTCCAGATGCTCTTTGCTCGAACCTCCTTCCCCTTTCACACTGCACCTCAACATTTTGCTTGTGTTTGTCCACACCTCACCCAAGCTGCATGGCCTTTATGAGGTCTGAACTTTGCAAACGTAGGTTAGAGGCTTAGAGATGAACAGCTGGAGGTCAGGTTCTTTGGCATGTTAGAGGTAGAGGGAACCGTACGTGTCCTGACGATTGGTTAGTTGGTTCCAGCAGCATTGAGACACTTCATAGCATCAAACTGATTTTGGCACTACTGCTTTTTTTGGGGGGGAGGAAAACTGAATTCTGGCAGTGCTAAACAACCCATACCAATTATTTGCCTTTTTAATTTTCTCACATATACTAGAGAATTATACAAAGTGTGTGTGTGTGGGGGGGGGAATAAAAATGGGCCCAGGCAAAATATTTTGGTTTTGTCAAAACATTTTTTTTTGCCTTTTATTGACACCAAGTGGATCTTATGATATTTCTTGGCATAAGGACTGAATGTTTCCATTGTCACTCCCATTCAGAACAGATCAGGCTCCCAAATTTCAACCTCTCAGTGCTGAGTAAATTGTTTATTCTCCATCACTGGTGGTAAGGCTCAGCTTAGGCAGTCTAAACATAACCCTGCTGTGGCTTACCAGAATAAGAAGGTCCTGGGCTTAGAGCCTTGGCAAGGCTGATGTCCTCTCACCTTCCTTCTGTCCTCTGTAGTCTAGTGTGCAGAGTGGGGACACAAATGTAGCTCTGGAGCACCTGTAGAGGGAGGATATTTCTAATGCTATGTTGACGCTGCTGCATCAAAGTGTCCTGCAGACACTGAAGGTGGGCCCAGAGTCTGTCTTCTCTCCCACCTTCCCCTCTTCCTGCTTCACTGCAGATACACCTGAGACTGCTTTTGCACCTTAGAGCTAAGCAGACTTTTAGTCCAGGAGAGAAATAACCTCTGGATACAAGATGCCAGGCCCCAAGAGTGGTATTTAAATGAGCACATACTCGATTTTAACAGATCTCAGCATCTCTCTTTGGCACAGAGAGGCAAGACAGATAGGTAGACTTTCTGTCTGTCTCTCCTGCTCAGTTCGCTGCTTCCTCTAATGCTCTCACTCAGGCCCTGCTGTTTGAGTTTCTTCTCTCTTTCGTTTCCCCCTGCCATTATTCCAGGTGGTTACTCATCCCATTTCACTTATCCCAGACTGTCACCAGGCTGCTGCCAAAAGCTACTCTGTTTTCTCTCCTGTTGTGTTCACTCTTTCTCTTCTTCAACTTTTAATCTCAGGTGTGCTGAACAGTCATGATGAAGCTTTCAGGATGTTAGAAAGTAAACTCCTGGAAGAGGTCAGCAAGAGCAGAAACCAATAAAGCACGAGAAGGAAGTTGGATACATAGGAACAAAGCAGTTGGTAATGATGTGAAATGGTTGGGTCAAACGAGGGCTGTGCACAAATGAAAAGATTCACCTCCAAACACCTGAGGAGTTTACCTAACCTACTTTTCCTTGACAGGAGCTAGGCTGTTGCCATGAACCACTGCTAACAGCTTTACACCTTGCTTTATTTGTACATCTCCAGACCCACATGAGCATCTGGCCACCACCAGCAGGGTGGATTCCTTTCTCAAATGGAAATCCTTAAATCCTATAAGCCTCCTGCTTCCTTTTCTCTTCCATTTATTGCTGCTTATTACCTGAAAGGTGTGATTTAAGACTAAGTTTCCAATATCCTCTCTTAGCACCAGTAAAGCCATTGAATTCAAAGGGGTGGTCACTGATGTGTAGGAGTGCTTAGTGTAAAGGTGGCCTCATAGAGGTCCTACTGAGTCAGACAACAATCAGATACTTCAGCTCCCATTAGGTAGAGCAAAATTTCCAATATGCCAGGAGAGGGAGGCTTGGTTGCAAAAGGAAGGTGCTTTTTTTTAAGATGGATGCCCCAAACTCACCTAGGAATTTAACAAAAGAAAAAAGAAAAGAAAAAAGAAAAAAAATTATCTGTTGGTTCAGATCAATCCCTGTTCACACTTAACAAAGGTTAAGGTGTGGGGTTTTTTTTTTTCTTTAAATAGGTAGTGAAACCCAACACCAACAGCTGTTGGCGACATTTTGGGTGCAATATTTTAGCGACTGTCTCCTCTCTTTTCCTCTCATGCAGCAGTGGCAGGGCAAGGGGAAACACATTTTTTCCTCTTTTGGCACACACCAGCCAAGGTTCTGCTTTGACTTTGCTTTTGGTGCAGCTCTGTGATAATATTTTCATGCAATTTCCATAGAAAGCAGAGAATGTCCCTGTCGGTCTCTGCCATCTCAGTGCCATTGCTGACCTCCTCTAAGGAAGTGTGCTGCTATTTCCACAGTGGTTGAGAAAGATTGACCTGAAGGGAATAAAATTCCTAGAGTCTTGTTCAGATGGCCAATTTGACACCATTTTTTTCCCTTCTCTGGGAAGGCAGCCAGCCTGCCAGCTGCAGCCCAGGCCACCGCTTGGTAGACCTGGGGTAGGGGGGGAACTTTCCTAGACCTCAATGAGGGTAGCCTTTATTAAAAGGAGAATTACAATATTAATAGGAAACTTATTTTTTTGCTAATGACAAACCCCTCGGTTTCTCCATACTTGGAAGCAGTTTTATACCCAACTATGCCAACCTCAATATTATCTCAGATGGGTACTTGCTCCCTGGAGACCCTCAGGGGAATGACCTTATGTCCCTCTACCTTTGATAAAGCACTGCCTGCATGCATATAGATCAATTAACATCATCATCTTATGCAAATTTTGAATTTAGATGGCATGCTGGAAATAAACAGGGGTGTTTGTGCCTGTCTAGAAGAGAAAACACAATGACAAGCTTCACTCCTCCCCACCATACACACACACAAACACACCCACGCCGGTATGCACACAAGCATCAGGATCTAGCAAGCCCCAGCCCTGCAAGGAGCCTTCATTTAGCTGCTTGTGCTTTCTCTCTTTTCTAGGGGGATTTGGATGAGCAGAGCAGCCAAAATAACACCGTGCAATGTACAAACATCCCCTGTCAGCCATTTGCTCTCTCTTTTGTTACTGTCATTCGCGTTCCTGGTGGTGTTGTTGTTGTTCTGGTATTGCTTCCTTTAATTTAGCATACTCTGAGGGTTGTGGTGTTACCAGACTGACAAGGAAAAGACATTTAGGAGTGGAAAGGATTACTCTATTCATGAAGATTGTTACCTTTTATAGCCTGACTATCCACAAGAAACAGCACAGCCCAGCCTCACCCTACCCCAACAGCGAGTATGGCTTACTGGTGTTGATGGTGAAGAGCCACTCCAAAGTGTCGGGTCTGGACAACAAAAGGGCATGCAGCTGTGAACACATCCAGGAGGGAAACCAAGCCTCAGGATGGAGGAAGACTGAAAGTCCCAGCAGCCTCTGTAATCAGGCAGAGTGAAAATTCCCCTCTTGACCTCTTCCCTGGCAGTCATGCGAATGATTCCTACATAGCAAGCAGACACCCAAGGCACTTTTAGGCCCTGCAAGCTCATCAGCAGAAGCTCTTTGTGTTTTATTCTGGAGGACTTCCTCTTGCCCAGGCTGTGTTGGTGTCTGGACAAGGAGTTGAGTGTGAGGATGCTATTCAGAGAGCAAACCATTTCAGAATACAACATGTTTTAGTGCAAGACATGCAGAACTGTACGCTAAGAAGTTATTCTCTGCCACTGACATCTCTTCATGATAACCATATTCACGAACTAGGGATAATTTTTGTCTCTGATTAAAGCTGCAAGCAGGCACAACTCTTTCCCAGTTGACAGCTCTGGGCAAGGAATGGATATGGTAGAATTGTCTAAAATACAAGTCAAGTTAATTTCCTTGGATCCTGCAGTTCTCATCAACGTGGGCATTTTCCGACGGTCTGATTTACTTAGCAGCAGTGCCCAAGCCTTTTATGCCAAGGCAAAGAAAAACAGAGGACATATGCTGAAAATTTTGTAACATGGCCCCCTAATCAAGTGCTGGCTCAAGTGCTGGCTCCATCCTGTATCCTGTTATAAATTGTAATCTACATTGTGTCTACTGTACACATGTCATTATTCTTTCCTCTGGTGTTTCAGGCAGCTTTGCCTGATTGCATTTAAATACTTCTTTTAAGTCATTATAGGGTCTCTTATTTATATGTTGCTTGCCTTGGTAGGTATCTCCTTTTCTTATTAGAAGGCAGGTTGGTAGTTATCTCCTTTCCTTATTAGAAGTTGGGTTGGGAGTTATCTCCATTTCTTATTAGAAGGCAGGTTGGTAGTTATCTCCTTTTCTTACTAGAAGGCAGGTTGGTAGTTATCTCCTTTTCTTATTAGAAGGCAGGTTGGTAGTTATCTCCTTTTCTTATTAGAAGACAGGTTGGTAGTTATCTCCTTTTCTTATTAGAAGGCAGGTTGGTAGTTATCTCCTTTTCTTACTAGAAGGCAGGTTGGTAGTTATCTCCTTTTCTTATTAGAAGGTAGGCTGGTAGTTATCTCCTTTGCTTATTAGAAGGCAGGTTGGTAGTTATCTCCTTTTCTTATTAGAAAACTGGTTGGCAGTTATCTCCTTTTCTTATTAGAAGGCAGGTTGCTAGTTATCTCCTTTTCTTATTAGAATAGGGATCCAAAGTAACTTTTATTCTTCATATCTGAGGAGCCAGTTAACTTCCAGCATCATAGAATCATAGAATGGTAAGGTTGGAAGGGACCTCAAAGATCATTTAGTTCCAACCCCCTGCCATAGCCAGGGATACATCCTCCAATGCCATCCCAATAAATAGAGGCATCTCTAGCCACATTTCCTTCCACAGGGAGACCAGGATGTTCAGCCAGTTCTCAATCTAGTCTTTGCACTGCTTCATGGTTGTGATATTCAGAGGATGGTCCCAGCTGAATCACTGACCACTTGCCTGATTACTGTCTGTGCTGCTCTCCTCAATGCTTCTCTATTACACTCAGAGTATTTGTGAATTCTTTTCACTCCCAGCCCAAAGAGACTCTATCTTGAGCGTTATTGGGATTTGAACAATCTCTTGTTGAAGGTGAAGAGCTGAAGGGCTTTCTTACTTTTTTGTTTTGGTGATAGCATGCAATCTTATTTCTTTCATGCAACCTCCCTATTTCCTCCTTGCTAATCCACAAAATACCCTTAAAATTGTTTGTCTTCCATTCAAAAATGCTAGGGGCTAGGCTGGCTCCTGTACAGGCTGGAGCCAGGAATTAAAACACCATAGATGCTTTCCTGCAAGCAGCTGTCCTAAAAAGAGAGTGATGCACAGGCACACTCTGGGCACAGCCCCTCCTTAAGTGGCTCCAGCCCTCTTAAATATCCTCAGCAGGTCTCACTAGGAGCTGTGGGGAGCCATTACATTCATCCATACAGTCAAGCAGTGTAAAGCTTCCTTGCTGTCTGGGACAAAGCAGCAGAGCCAGCATCAGGCACACACAGGTGGTTGCTTGGGTTGGCAAACTGATGGAGAAGCAGCATTTATGGTGGTCTCCACCTTTACATGTGGCTGTGCTCTGTGCTTTGTCCTGCTTTTGCTAAGCCTTTATCCTTCAGTGGGGGAGAAGGCATGATGGTACAGGTGGTTGCATTCCCCAGGACAGAGAGAGTTATGTGACTGAAAGTTGGCTGGGTCCTGCTGTTGTTTACGCCATCCCAGCTGGTAGCACTACATCATTCCTGCAGAGCTGGGCATGTGCCTCAGTACTGGCAGAGGGTAAGGCAGGGGTCAAGCATGAGTCAAGGTCAGGAACACAAGAAGCAATGCTAAGGGAGAGAGAATGCATCAGAGGCGGTGGGGAGCTGGCTCCACATTCAGCCCAGGAGCAGCTCAGGGAGGATGGTGTGAATGTGAGCCTACCCAGCTATGGCCATAAAACTGGGCCTTCCTCTGGAGAAATGGGGGGAAAGGAAATGTCCTTCAAAGAGCAGAGCACTGTTCTGGTTAGACTGCTGAAGAGAAGCCTGCTGAACAGGAAGGCAAAGCGATTCAAGATGGGTGGCTGTGACAAGCACACAGTGAAGGACAGAGTGCGAAATCTTGCTGGCCAATGGCAAGAAAATCCTCCATTTGTGAATCCAATAGGCATGTGACACACACATGGTGGCACCAGTTGAGTCCTTCCATCTGGCCCTTCTGATAAATCAAGAGCCTTTAAACCAAGGAAACCTCTGAAAATACCCATTGACAAGAGCTGAGAGTGTTGAGAGAAAGTAAGACAACTCCAACTGTGTCTGCAGAGGCTGTGCTTGATGCTAACAGGTGGTGATGAACACTGAGTGATTTAGAGCTCAGAGGGGAATAGGAATCTGAAAGATCAAGTATCGTTCCAAAACACAGACAGACTTTGGGACCTGCACATTCTGGCATGAATTCTTCCAGCACAGAGCTAAACATGAAAATGGGCAGTGGAAATGGAGCAATCAGCTCTGGTTCAGAATTCCTTGCCTTCCAGTTCTGTTTGTTATAGAAAGAAATTATCAGCTCAGTTCACTTGATGTGCCAACCCCTTTGAAAAGCACAAAAATACAAAGAAGTGCCTGCTTTTTTGCAGATCTTAGACCCATATTCAGAATCCCTTTCTTTCTATCAACAGCACCTGGCATCCTTTAAACATTAAAAGTTGCAATGACTCCGAAACCCACGTCCTGTACAAATGCTGATTGGCAGGATGGAGACTGGCAGAAGATCTACAAGTGATTTATGATTGCAATTCAGTGGCTCTTGTCAATATGCTTTATAAACAGCCTGGATTGTTGAATTGCTGCACACATCATTTCTGCAAAGGTACATGCAGGTCTCAGGTGCTCTGCACTCAACGAGAGCTCTGCAAGGCATGGAGGAGCTGAAGGAGAAGGGGTGGGGTAAATGAAACAGAATCTCTGGAGAAGATAATATTTATTTCCCCAAAGCTGCAGGACTGAGGTTCAGCAATGGAAGAAGCTCCCTGAGTTGGTAAACCCAGATTTTGCCACAGGAAAGCAGATTGGGACTCCCTTGCCACTACCTCCAATATCCTCAGGAGTTAAAACACCTGGCAAATGGAAAAGAGTGTGAAATGCTTTATGCATTGCTGTTTTATCCCTCTTAGTAAATCAGTGAATTATATAGACTTTATCATTATTATTCTTTTTACAACCAATGTTCTGCTCATTCATTCTAAAGAATGTTCAGAAGGTTCTTTTCCCTTGTTTATAATTTAGGAATCACATATACCTCCAAAAGCTGTATTTTTCCCATAATTAAGAGCAACAAGTGCACCTCCAAACCCAAATTCATAATAACCGCCCTCTCTAGCAAACTACAGTGCAACAGAGACAGAAACACTCACGAGGAAGTTGCTGATTCTTCTCCAGCAGAGAACTGCCTTGAAAATAGTTTATCCACCTTGCAGTCAATATTAAGCAGTAATATTAACCAGTCCAGGCTCTCCTATCAAACCCAATGTAAAATGTGACCTGAATTGGTTCTGATGAAGATGGGGTGGGGAGACTGCAGAGAGCAGAGAAGAATTCATTTGCTTTTCTATTGTGTCACAACGAACCCCGCTGGAAAGAGGATGGTGCAGCTTTAATAACAACATACAGAAAGAAAGAAATAAAAAAGGAAAGAAAGAAAAGAATGAAAAAAAAAAAAAAGAAAGAAAGAAAGGTGCCTCAGTTGTCTCGGCAGCTGATCAACAAAGGAGCAGTCGTGAGCTGTAACCTCTTGGAGCTGCAGTCTGGAACATGACACATGTCAGGCTATGATAAATGGTGCGGAGTGTGTGCAATTTCAAGCGCAATGCCCTTGAGATGCTCAGGACCCCGATCGCAAATGTTATTGTTAAATTAAACCTTAAAGGAAGGATTGGAAAGGGGAGGGGGGGGAGGTTGTGTATGTATGTGCGTATGCGCCTGCGCCTCTCTGCTTATTCATATATATGGGTATGGAAAGAGAGAGCCAGGCACACGGATACAGGAAATAGAGGGAAGGGAAGGGGGGAATGGCAAGGTGGAGAGAGGAAAACTTGGTATTGCTTTTAATTGAATTGGGCCTCTTTCTAGGCCTGCCCGTGCTATGGGGGAACTTCAGGCAGGATTTCCTCTCCTACAGGCATTTTACTGCTTTTTGCTCTGTCACAATTTGATAGCTAGAGATCAGCTAAAGTAGGCAGGGGTGAGTGAGGGGAAGGGAAGGGAAGGCAAGGCAAGGCAAGGCAAGGCAAGGCAAGGCAAGGCAAGGCAAGGCAAGGCAAGGCAAGGCAAGGCAAGGCAAGGCAAGGCGAGGCGAGGCAAGGCACAAGAAGAGAAGAGA
>VWYK01088404.1:30007-45164 GCA_013399775.1 Semnornis frantzii
TGGAGGTGTTCGAAAAATGAGTAATCTACTCTTTTGGGTTTTGTTATTGGTTGTTTTCTGGGGTTTTGGGGGTTTTGGGGGGGTATTTGGGGGGAGGGTCTCAGATTTTGTTAGTTTGTTTGTGGGTTTTGTTTTTGTTTTGGTGGGGTTTTTTTTGGTGGGTTTTTTGTTTGGGGGTTTTGTTGTTGTTGTTTTTGTTGTTGTTTTTGTTTTTTTGTTTTGTTTTGGTTTTTTTCCCTGAACTCAGTTTCTAGGTAGAAGAGAATTGGAGGATTATTATTTTTTTTTCAATGTGACTTCAGTTTGACTTGGTCTTGCTTTGTAGCTGTAACCTCAGCTATCTGCAATCTGTTCTTACATATTCCTTCTTGTGCAGGTCTAGGAAACTAGGGCATGAGATCAGCATCTGAAATAAGTTTCCAGTTTGACCTGCAACCCCTCCTGAGTGCATCTCCTCATTTTGAATTTCTTCATTAGCACAATGCCTCTTCTCCTCAGAGAGTGGCTGTTTTATTAAGCTTATTTTTGGACTCCAAAGGTGCTGTCAGGAAAGGCAGGGATGACAGCTCCCTTTGATGCAAACCTGATAATGTGACTGCACTTGCTGATGTCTTGTACCTAGAGTAGTACAAGGAATGCATCAGAGAGGATATTTGATCTTCCATTACTAGCTCTTATGGTTTGCTTTTCTATATGGTTTATACACCCTGTGTGTGTCCAGGCAGTGCTACACCAAGGAGTAATCTCAAATAGAGTATGACAGTGTTTTAAACTGGTCAGTGTTGTCCTTCACCCCCTGAGGAAAGCACTGGGCCTCACCTTACCCTGCCTAAAGAAAAGAAAAACAAACCCAAAAGCCCAGAGACTATGAGAACAGGCAGAAACTTCAGCTCCATTATCACTCCCCTTCATCTGCTCAAAAACCCTCGCTGCAGGGGTTGTCATGGTGATGAAGGTTTGACCTCTCACTTTTTACTCTTCCAGGAGCTAAAAAGGTAAAAATGAGCCATTCTGTCTCGAATGAAAATCAACCTGCCTCACTCGAAGGATGCCGAATTGCTTTTTCACTTTGTCAAGCCTGAACGTTTCCATAGGTGACACAGAAATAAATAAATAACAAGCACTGGGCATTGAGGAGCATCTCTAGGGTCAGTGGGATGTGGCAGTGGCATGGTGGATGGGGCTCAGCAGGAGTGGTCCGTGCCCAAGTTTCCTGGAAGGTGCAAGATGCCACATCCCACATTTGCCCTTCACCACCTCCATCTGTCTCCGTGCCCAGCCCCTTGCTCAGCTGGTTTAACATGGGGTTTGTGTTTGTGGCAGCTCTAGGGCAGAAAAATCAAACTATTGATTGAACTGTGTAGCAGCCTCATAAGGCTTTATTAGCAGCCTGCTATAAGCAGGACCAGAAAGGGTAAAATAATTTATTTTTATTAATATTCTTGAAAGCTGGGTTTTAGCAAACCTGCTGCTTGGCTGTCTTGGCAGTAAAGCAATGGCATCCTCTCCTTGTCTCTGGGTGAAGCTGGTAATGCACATGGAGGTGCCTGTGTTTGTATAGGGGGTGGCCTAATTTATCAGGATAGAGCCCTTGTCTGGGCCATGAGCTGAAGTAATCTCCTTCTGTCGATTAATTTTGAATCTAAGTCCTTCGCTTTGATAACCAAATCCTTCCCTACTTGCTCATTCCCCCCTCCAGCCTCTCCTCCCACCACTTTCATGCAGTGCCAGGGTGGTGTGACATGTGAAACCAGCATGACTTCAAATCAAATATTCAGCCTAATGACAAGCTGGCCTCAAATGAAACATCTGAAGAAAAATTCCCCAATGTTTGCTATGGCTCCACCAAATCTCTTCCTACAAGTCAGTCTCCCCTGCTTCTAGATTAAGACAGAGTAGAGCTACTGAACTGCTATGACAGAAAAATAAAACAAAACAACCACCCAACCCTGAGGCATCTCTATAAATACACATGTGCACATGTATATATGTGTGTGTGTGTATATATATATACATATACTATGTGTGTGTATTTATATATACCTTACATATATAAAGTGCTAGCCTTAAAACCCCTACTAAACTGCAACTCAAGTCCAAAGTCATCCAAAGTTCAAACGTTTCTCGAGATTCTGGTACTAAAGTTTCTGAGGATCAGTGTTTATGGACCTGTGTAATGCTGCAGGAGTTCTTCATGGCACCAGGCAGCAGAGTTCACTTCATCTCCAAACACAGTTATCTCCAAACCAGGCACTGTCTCTCTGGAGACCCTTCACTGACATGTCCTTCCCTTGCTTTTCTCTCCTTACAGATGAACCTTTAGAGAGACAGATTCAACAGCTGGGGTCAGGTGGTCCTTCCTTCAACACTATGCACACTCTGGTGCCCAGGCTATTTCCCTCAAAGATTTTGTGCATGAAAGCCTGAGCTGTTTCAGCAGAATTAAGGCACTGCTGCCTTCCATGTGCTTCAGAAATGTGGCTGTGCTGAACACCATATTGTTTAAGGCCCAAGACCAGTTCTCAGTCCCTGCCAGGGGACCACACTCACCCTCTAAACCTTCACTTTTACTCCTTTGCAAACCAGTGGTGCTCACTGAGGCCCTGGGTGCCCCTACTTGTGGCAGTAACTTCAAGGTGTGTTGAGAACTGAAGAATATAGACAAGCACCTTCCATGACTTACCTTTTGCCTTCACCGACCTCTGTGGTACACTCAGACCTTCCTCTCCTCATCACGCACAGCAGCAGCCCAGGATGTCCTCAGGTGCCATGCTGCACCCTCTTGCTTGTTTCTGGGGATGTGTGGATCTCTGCTTCGAAGCCCAAACCTCCTCCAACTCCAGCAGTGAGCATTACTACAAAAGTCACTGCGACCTCTTAATTCATTCAGCAAAGTCACGGCATGAAGGGACACAGTAGATTGCTTCTTGATCTCAGCTAGTAGGCCACTGATGCCCTGAGTTATGAAGATAGATGGCATTAGTGCCAATACTTTGAGAGTATCTTGTGGAAGGGCATTCCACAGGTTAATTATACCTGTAAAGCCTTTTCATCTACAACATTAGAGCCCAGCAAATCTGGTTTGCCTCTGTAAAAGATGGTTGTCATATTACATGCAAGCCATTTCTCTAGCACAGTTAGGCATTTCCTAAGATTAAGCTTTACAGGTGGAAAAAATAATAATATTATCTCAGACATCCCCCTTTGTCTTCATTTCAGCTCTACCAGAAGCACATCCAGCTCTATTTAGGCTTAGTTTGGGGATGGAAGGTGAGGAGGGTTGAAGCATATAGTGCCCTAATCCCATAGTTTCCATATTGTAATGCTCTGGAGGGATGTTAGGAAGGTGCTAACTTCTGTATATTTATGATTACTAGGTTCAGTCCTGAAATGCAAATTAAAAACAACTTCACCAACACCACCACCACTTTCTCTCTCTCTCTCTGTTATCCTGGATTTTCACAGCCTGAAAGATCCAAGTCATTATATAAATGGCTGCTAGTGGAATGCTGTAGCTGCAATGCAAACTATGAAAACTAAATCCATTAAAAAAAAAAAAAANACCACAACCCCCCCCCCCCCCCCAGAAAAAAAATAAACAAGAAAAAACATCCCCAAGAGGAAAGTTCTGGTTTTTTCACATTTAAATGTGCTAGTTACCAGCTAGTCCTGTTCACAGGGCATTAAAATACACACTGCTTCCTCAGCTCTGATGCAGCTCTAACTGGACCCAAGCTTGGAGCTAAAATAGAATGTGTTTTACAAAGTGGTGCAATGTAAAACATCTCTCCTCCTTTCTAGGTCTCTCTAGGGCTCTTTACAGAGAAGCTTCTTCTTTATAGTGTCATCATTTCTGTCTTTGTTTATTAGTGGAATGAACTTGTCAGTAATGAACACTAGCCAACCCTCATCCCAGCTCCCTGCATACTCATCTCTGCAGCTTGGGTCGGACACAATGGGGAATGTTCCTGCCAAAGTCGTTTCAACATCAGTCTTTCAGCATGCTGCAGAGCAAGGAGGTCACTCCTGGAGCCTTGCCAGTGGCCTCTTGAGCCCCGAGGTCACTGCTGGGACCAGGGAACAGTGACAGAGTTGCAGTGGCCATGTCCGGTGGCTCTGCTCTCCTGAAGTGACACTGCTGAGATGGAAGGAAACTTGGCAAGCAAGCTACTGAGCAGGCAGGATGCCCTGCACACACACACACACAGATGGACCTGACCTAGCCGTGGGGCTGGAGGGATCCTCAGGACAGACGGACACTGTGTGGCTTTGCAGAACAAGCTGCAGCAGGCTGGCTGGGCTGGGCTGTAAGGTGCTGCACAATGTTGGAAGCAGCTTTCATGTCAAAACCCCTGAGACATGAGGATGGTTCTCAAATGCAGGAGACTCAACTCATGATTCTGCTACTCTGATTCACCAGTTTAACCCATCCACTGCCTGGACACATCCTGCAGATGCTCTGCCCTTCGAAAAGGGCAAAGTTTATTTCTTCCTGGTATTTTGCTTTTAGCTCACAGCTTCTGCTTTCAAGGCTGCGAGGATACACAGCTCTGACTTTGAGGTCTGCCAGAGATTTCCTTCTGTGATTTTTAGGTAAACCACTTAGGATCTGGCCAGCTGGGGAAATGAGTGGCTAATAAACTCTTGCATAAAGTTGCAGCGGATTAGCTACTCAGCAGAGCTGCCTGTGAATCTGCTCCTCTCCTCCAAGGGGATTCGCTGTGTGAAGGACTCGCTGTGGGTTAAGAAGAAGTTGCTACATGTCAGCTGATCCATGGCAACTGTCTGTCCATGGCAAATGTGAGATAATTTGAGGGAGTTTAATCCTTTTTCTTTGCCAGTCCGCACGACGAGTCCGCGCAGGGCGGTTGGTACACAGTAAATTCACACCGCAATTTACTGTGCACTAATTTCCCCAAGCTTTTAATTTCACAGTGTCTCAGTTTCCTCATCTGTATAAGAGAGATAATAAATACTTCCCTTTCTGGCAGGAGTGCTCGAGATCCTTCGGCAGCAAACATAAAAGGAAGCATTTTAAAATAGTTGCTTAGAGAAACTTAATTTTCAGCGTAAGAAGTTACTTGCTTCTGATCTTGTACTACAGCAGCGTGAAAGTAGCGATGGAAGCAAACCACATTTGAAAATTAAATAACCCCACCAATGTGAAAAAAAAAAAAAAACCAAACCAGGCAGCTGACCACAGGAACGTTCCCACGCAACTGCAAACCTTTTCAAAGCTTTCTGTTCCAACCCACCTGTGATTCCTTTTAAAGGGAATGAAACGAAGATGATGTATTTGCAATAAAGATGCACTGGACTGTTTCCTTTCAAAAGGAACAGCACATGTCAGGAAAAGCCTAAACCTAGGAGGCCCTAAATTTAGGTTTTGACCAAGTGGTGCCTGACCAGACCCAGAAAACAGTGTGGTTTTTATTTCAGATTTTCCTAGACTGTAATAACCCAGGGGTATGTGCTATAAAGTGTAGGAGTTGGGAGAGACCCATTTTTAAGAGGGCTATGGTTAGGTTTATGTTCCTGATTGGAACGTTTGGTTTTAAACTTTTCTTTTAGAGAGAACATTTCAAAACTAGTTGCAGTTTCAATGATGGTTCTATTTACATTGCAGTCCCAGTCCCTGGGAATTGTCTTGTTCTTTCCTGGCGCAGCTGAGGTATCCAGAAAGGAAAATTTGCTTTTAAAAATTATTCCTCACACTGAAATTATGAGTATTATAGCATAAAGGTTGCTGAGGTCAGGAAGCAGAAGGGAAAATCAGGAACCTTTTTTTTTTTTTCATTAGTATCCATATATTGGAACTTCTGATTAACATATAAAAAGGAAACACTTGAAACTTGTGTATATGGATATAAGATTCTTTTTTTTCTCCCCTCTGCTGCTGAAGAAAACTTTTAGATCTGCTCCTGCTCTGCTAACAAAGCAGTTTGAAAAGCAGTTTAAATTGAAAAGATTTCCATTTTTTCCTTTTTTTTTTTTTAAAATTCTTCAGCTATTTCCAAGTGATATTTCATATCATAGGTAGGGAACTGCTAATTCCAATCATCGATTGCCTCCTTGAGAGTGTTGCACCGCGGTGCAAGTCGACTCTGTTCTGTACTGTGGTACTTAAGTGCCCTCCACTGGATGCCAAAGGCAAAGGCAGGATTTCTTCTCAGACATTAAAAAAAAAAAAAAAATCTCCACAAAAATACAAAGAAAGTAAGAACTTCGACTGAGCTTCACTTATTTTGTCTGTTCTCTTTCACCTCCTCCCCATGGAGTCCCCGAGGTTAGTGGAAATGGAGTTAATAATTCTGAGAAAGTACAACTGCCAAGAAAATAATTGTCACTGTCTCTCGGCCAAGTAATAATGACTGTCCTTTAGCCACAGGTTTTAAATCCAGCAAGCATTAATAACAATGTGAAGAGAAAGAAAGAGGGAAAGGAAAGAATTAAGACTGTTTTTCTGGGTGAGTAGCATAGTTTAATCTAGTTTAGGACAAGTTTGGGTCCTTGGAGCTCTTACACTAAGGAAGCGCACAGAAATCTCCTTTAATGTGCTTATGTCAAGGCAAATTTCTCCAAAGCCCACCAATTTTAACAAAAACTTAAAAATGAAGTCTCTGAGCATTGCCTGCAATAGCTCCACCAGCAGCAAAAGCTCCAGCCAAAGGTCTTGTCCCTCTGCCTGACATTTTGATGCCTCAGCTGACTTGAATTAGGAAGATTTTTCAGTCCACCCAGCCTCAAGTTGTTAAGAGAGCCCTCCGAAGCAGTGACTTATATTGCCTTAGCCCATGCAGGGAGCTGCTGGTTGTGCTCTTGATGGCTTTATTAGACACACAGTGGTGGATCTGTGCGATATAAAAACCATCCAGGGGAGAGCTACAACACCTCACCTCCTTCTGCAAGTAACAGGACTATTTGGGTGCGAGGGGAAAGCAAACCTAAAAAATAGCTGCGAGCGCTTCACCGTTCCTCATACCTCACATCACCGTGCCCTCTCCCCCCCACCAAGATGCACGCCTCCCATGCAACACATGTTGGAGTGAACTTTTGCTCCTTGGAAAATGGGACGACACACTTTTACCATGCAGGCGGGTGAGGACGTTTGCCTCCACTTGCTGTGGCTCAGAGCTGAAGGCTGCTGTGTGTGGTGAGGTTGAAGATCGGCGGTGCCTTGAGATTTAGCCCTTGGCGGCTGAGGCGTGCGGCTCCTGCCTCATCGTAGCTCTCCGTCACGCTCAGGGAAAGCAGGGCTGGGAAGTTGGGTAGGAAGATCTTTCGTTGCCTTCCCTTCTGCCTGACTTCTGCTTTCCCAGTTTTCTGCAAACGCCTCAGTCCTTGCATAGACAAAAATCCCACCAACTTGGGAGATTTAGCCTGCTTGGCTCAAAACTGCAGAATTTGACCTCTGGAAGCTTCTGCTAAGTCCTTGCAGTTCTGACTCCGAGTTTAAGCTTCGGCCTGGAATAACAATGACTGTGAGGGAAGCCATAGGTTATGAGCTGGGGCGAAATGATACCTACTCCTTGCCAGAGGGAGTAGCCGTGTTTCAAGCAACTTCTGTCCTCATTTTCCTTTAAATAAATATATAAAGATGTCCAAACTTCCCCATCTGAGCTGTAATAATGAAAATAATGTGCACATTGATTGGTCCGGGGGTCAGCGAGTCTCCCCAGCTCGACGCTTTTCAAACGAGAGTGTGTAGCGAACCCATAAAGCATTTATTTTTCATAATTTATGAAGCATTACATATTGTGAGCCCACAATGCCAGCTGACGTAATATGCAATAAATTTGAAATAACTAAACATTTCTCATGTATTTCTCCTCCCAATGTGACAATGTGGGGCATAAATTTAAAAGAAAGTTGCTTTAGAAGACAAAAGCAAGGCAAAAGAAAAGAATGCTCTTAAATCAATAAATACTTATGCCCCACCAATCATTTCCTGAACCATTCCCCTACTCCTGGTTGCAGTTTTGCTCTTTTTGAAGCCTCTTGCTACCCTTGCTTCAAAGTTGCATTGAAAAGCTGCTGGGGTGGGTCACTTGTGCCCACTACAAGTGGCGGAGCTGGCAGCAGCACTCGTGGGCAGCTGAAGGTGCGAGACCTGAGACTGGGGAGGTTTAGATTGGACATTAGGGAAAAGTTTTTCAGGGGGAGAGTGGTCAGAGACTGGAATGAGCTGCTCAGGGAGGCGGTGGAGTCACTCAGCCTGGAGGTGTTTAAGGGTGGTTTGGATGTGATGCTTGGGGCTATGGTTTAAGGTGAATGTTACAGAGCAGGGTTCTAGGTTGGACTTGGTGGATCCTGAGGGGCTTTGCCAACCTGGATGCTTCTGTGATTCTGTATAAGATGTGTTGGATATGGGCAGGATGTATCTACAACACACAGGACATTTTGTCCTCAGTGGGAAATGCAGCTGGGCCAAAGGTAAGCTTGCATTGCACCTGGTTGATTCTTTGCACTTTTGAAGATAAACTTTCTGGTGATAATTTAGCAGGCATACAAAGATGCACGATCATAATGCAAAGCACAGCACTGCAAAAAAATAAAACAAACCACTTAAAACTCACCTAACATGACTATGAAAGCCAGCTGATGCATTCTCATGCCACAGAAGACACCTCGCAGGCTGAGGGTTGAGACTCTCAGCATCTGTAAAATTGCCAAGTGACTTCTGCCACACAGGGAGGACCCAGTGCTCAGCATTGTTTGGTTTCACTTGGTCTTGTTCTGTTCAATTCAGTGCACCAAAATAATGTCTCCTTGAGGAAAAAATGCTGCAAACCAAGGGAGGGGGAAAAATGTGGAAGTTATTTGGATGCATGATGCAGAACAGGAGTGAAGGGAAGAACCGGGTAAAGGAGTTCAAAGTTTTTCTATAGAATCAGAACTCTGGCTGCCCTGTGGTTGAGAAATAAACACAAAAATTATGTATAGATAGTGGAAAGAAGCTTTGCAATGGAAGAACAAACTTTCTTTTTGATTTAGGTTTTGGGATTTGTGGGGTTCGATTGAACTTTCCTCCAGAAGTCCAAACAAGAGGAAACAAATAAATAATCAGGAATTATGTGAAGTTCAATGTGTTGGAAGTGAGTTCTTCTAGGGAACACCACATCCACCACAGCTGTATGTGCAGGGATGTCTACTGGCAGAAGAGTTGGAGCTGGCCCTTGCCCTGGTTCAGTGCAAGAAGTCTGCCTTTGTACAGAAAACCCATGGGTTTCAGTAACAGCAGAAGGGTTTGGCTGATCTAGTAAGAGGAATGCATTTAGAAAAGGCAGAGAATGGCATTAGTTTGTCCCAAGGGTAGAATTAAGCCTCTGCACAACACATCCCAGGGTGGGGTGTCCTTAACTGAGCAACCCCAGCTGCAAAATGGTTCCAGGTGTGCAAGGACTACTGCCTCTGGAAGTAGTGGGGGGGGATGCTGGGCATGTTATGAATCTCTCCCTTCCCAACACTATTCCTACATTCTTCTGCTGATTCTGCCTTATGCACAGAGGGAGCAATCCTCATGTAGAGACTCAAGCTCACCACAAAGTTCTTCTGCATTAGCCTTGGGTATGGCAATGAGATTTACCTGCTCTGCCCTCCTTCTCCCTCAGCGGTAGATACCTCAGGCAATCAGACAAAATGCTGTCAGAAGTAAAAGGTTCCTTGCCTCCTCTCTGGCCTTTAATAAAACCACAGAAGACAAGACATATTTAATCCCTACTGTAAAGATACCGACTCCAAACTGATTAGATAGGGTCAGGCTGGTTCCTGCTCTAACATTTTAAAACACTGTCTACCCTCCTCAAGACAGGATGAGGATCACAAACCAGGCAGCCTTACTGTGAAAAGCTACTCAGAAGTGTTTGTTTTTCTCATCTCCAAATCCAGGCAAATTTCTCAACTGCTTGTAGGAGTCCTGTTTCTATAAGTCATAAATGGAAAGAAGTGTCTTCCCCCCCACCCCCATCCATGTCTTCTTCTCCACATACTGTTTTCTGCCTTCAGGGTATCTGTTCTAAGCTTCAAAAAAACCCATCTGGTTATTTTACTGTAATACACTCACCAGAACTGTAAGATCATAGAGGGAAAAAAAAAATCCCAACGTTGGAAAAGGACCTGCTAAGGTTTCTAGGCCACCCTCCTGCTTGAAGCTGCAATAACATCACCACCAGATCAGACTGGGGGTGACTTTGTGTAGATGAAAGTCACCAAGGAGAGAAATCCCACTTCTTCCCTGAATGACATGGCACTCCAGGTGAAGAAGTTTAGTTCTGGTTTTAAACATAAAGCTTGAAAGTAGTCTTGAAGTGAGAGAGTCATCCTTAATAGCTGAATGTGGTACAGCAACAGACCTGGAAGAAGGGTCTGGTAGGCCTTTTATATCTTGCTATAACCCTATCTAATGTTACATGTTGGACACTCAGTCTCAGTCAGGACAAACACTGCCACACAGATGTATCTCCAGTGCATTTTAATGTGTAGATTCTCAAGGGCTTCTTTTGTGAGCACTGCTTTGGTAATCAAATTTCTGCTTGAAGATGTGTAAAAATAACTTATTACCATTTGAAAGTCGATGCTGATTTTTACATGGCATAGATGAGACAAATTTCCTCCTAACCTATAGCCATTTTGTCAACTACAGATGATGCTTAAGTTAAGAACAGCTCACAGGGCTGGGGTAAGACAGGTTAGAAGCTACCTCAGCAGTGACTAGCCAAGGCTTCCTCTCTGAATAGTCAAGTCTTTGAGTGAATAGAAAAGAGACTAAGGGGCAATATTCAACACCATCCATTGGATTACTTACATTTGCGTTTCAGCTAAACCCACCTTTTCCTCCAGCCCTTCCCAGAAAGGCCACAACTGGGCTAAATCCAGGCTTCTAGCACACCTTCACCAAGCAATAAGGAAGTAAAAGAGGCTGCAAGGGGATGACAGGTCAGGCAAGACTACTGGGGAGGGGGCAGTGGAACACAGGGATGCTTTGATGGGTATGCTGACACTGAGATACAGTCCTAAGAAGGGACTCCTATAAATTTCATGAGCATATGATAATTTGGAGGCCCATTTCAGTGTCATCCACCTTAAACATTCTTACCTTCCCTTGGATTACACAGAGAGTTCAGCATTTGTGCAGGCTCCTTCCCAAAGGCAGTTGCTGAAATCCAGGCAAGTGATTCTTCAGAAGTAAAACACTTCCAAAGTCTTTCACTCAGCTGACATTATGAACATCAGAAAATTATACATATGAACCAATTCCTTGCAGTTCTATACTTCATTTAAATCATTTCACCTACTTTTCTTTTTTTCCCTTTTCTTTTTCCCCAGTCATTACACAACATCTGAAAGATAAAAGAGGGAAATCATTTTGTTACTTTAAATACTTATCTCAAGCTCTCATTTTGACTACATCAAATACATGCACTGTGCTAAAAAATGCACAGGGGAAAAAATCCCAAGGATATAGCTAAGAGATTGTGAGAAGGAAAAAAAAAAAAAAATAAACCCACAACCCAGAAAACAACAACAGCAGATCATAGAAGAAGAAATGTCTAAAAAATGAGAAACAACAACAACAACAAAAAAAGCACAAAGCTATAGCATGGTAGAAGAAAGAAATAAATATACCACATAATTTATTGCAGGGAGAGTTCTGAAGAAAATGTCTTGTGAAATAAATATAATGCTCATGAGGACAAGAGATCTCATTCATATCCAATCTGTCTTGTGTAAAGAACTAGGCAATAATGTTCAAGTAAGTGAGTCACTGCAAGATCTCCCAGCTCGGATGAAGATTGCTCAATAGAAATAATAACAAGCCACAGAAAAAAGGCAGTGTAAGTACAGGTGGGAAAGGGATACAAACTCAGGGCAATAAGCACACACAGAATAGTGAGATTGCTGTACAAAGTAAAGGCAGGATGCATGCCCTTCTCCATCTTACAGACTGCTCTGCCTTCCATGCCTCTTTGTGACAGGGAAGATCTGCTGGAGTGCCCAAGGTGACAGCCTCCCTTTGTCTGTGCTTGAGATGGCACAGACATAGACAATCTGGATAAAGGATGATTTATTTATGGATCTGAACTCAAGGTTTCCTCAGAGAAGGACCTTTCAACTATTCTTCACAATGAGACATGAAGATCTGAGTCTCAAGCAATGTCAGGTTCCTTTGATGCCACCACCGACCTGCAGGCAGAGGAAGAGAGAATCTGATGTCAAACAGATCAAGAGGAGGGTAGCTCAGTACTCAGGCACTTAAGTAAATAAAAATGATATATACTTACCAAGCAGGAGCTACACCTAACTGGGGGCACAATATTTCATGTGTCCACATGGTCTTCCATAGGTAGGATGAGGAAGATTGCAGCTGTGGCCAAACAGAATTGGGGCAGCCCTTGCAGTGCAAAAGACTGATAGCCACATTACACAGAATCACACAGAAGCACAGAAACATGCAGGCTGAGATTCTCTGGGAGACTCAAAAGAAGTGCCCAGGGAAGAATATTGTGTGTGCAATCAGAGGGCAAAAGCAGAACCTTTCTTTACGAGCAGGACTCACACTATAAAGCCTCATCCCAACCACATCTGGTTAGATGTTTGCTAATCAGATGCCTGCAGATGTAGAAACCTATCAGTCAATGATTTATATAAAGCTACTCACACTAAATAAACTGAAAGAAAGATAAATTAAGTGGTGATTAATAAAAAGTGAAATTGCAACTTTGCACTGAAGAGGTGCCTTTAGCTTTAGTGCAATGAAAACAGCACAATGAAGGAACTGGTCCCATGTGCCCTGTGAGGCTGCAGGACCTCTGGGAATGCAGACATCTCATTTCAAGGAAAAAGGGGCACAATATCACAGACACCCCCAGGTTGGCAAAGCCCCTCAGGATTACCAAGTCCAACCTAGAACCCTACTCTACAATATTCACCTTAACTCATATCCCCAAGCACCACATCCAAACCACCCTTAAACACAGCCAGGCTGGAGGACTCCACCACCTCCCTGGGCAGCTCATTCCACTCTCTGACCACTCTCTCCATGAAAAACTTTTTCCTAATGTCCAATCTAAACCTCCCCAGCCTCAGCTTGAGGCCACTCCTCCTTGTTCTGTCTCCAACTACCTGTGAGCAGAGCCCAGCAGCAGCCTCTGCACAATGCCCCTTCAGGTAGCTGTAGGCAGCAATGAGGTCTACCCTCAGTCTCCTCTTTTTCAAACTAAAAACATTAGGAGAGTTCCCCACCCAAACCCACACATCCTTGGGAAAGGCTGGCTTGAGGGCAGCATGGGAACAGCAGCAGACAGGAACTGAGGCTGTTCAAGCATGGTATGCTTGCACGAGGTCCTGGGACTGCCTGCCAAAGACCTGCCCATGCTGAGAACCAAGGACTCACCCTCTTGCAAACCCACACTATCTGCACGGTGGCAGGGCTGGATTCAGCCCTCCTACACACTGGGGCTCTCACAGAGTGCCTGCAGAAGGTGTCTGGGCACCTTGTGCAGTCAGAGGAGAAAAACAGACATCTCCAGTGAGTGATTCATCGCTCTCTAAAATCTGAGCCTTGTGAGAATGTTTCAAAACACCCAAGTTCATTTACTCCCAAAATGCAGCAAAAACTGCTTTTATTTTATTTTTTTATTTATTTTTCATTAGCTGCTTCTCTCCCTGCAGGTGCCCCAAAAATATTTGAGGGGAAAAAAGTATTCAAATATTTCTGATGTAAAGATGCTGCAGTCATAGACATCCAGCTTTAGCAGGCATGAGGTAGGGAAGGAGAGGGGTTTAGCAATATGGCAAAAGGATCTGCTGATAACTGGATTTGCACAGAGATTTTCCAATCCAGGACTGGAGATCTGGATCAGGAATCTCCTTGTGGCTGCTGTCTTTTACCAGTGTTTGCGTAGCCATACTAAAATGGAGTATCATAGACTCATAGAATGTAAGGGCCAAGAGGGACCTCATACGATCATCTGGTCCAGTCCCACTGCCAGAGCAGGGTTACCTACAGCAGATCACACTGGAATGCACCCAGGCAGGTTTTAAATATCTCCAGAGAAGGAGACTCCACAGCCCCCCTGTGCACCCTGTTCCAGTGCTCTGTCACCCTCACAGTGAAAACATTCTTGCTCAGGTTCACATGGAACCTCCTATGCCTCAGCTTCCACCCATGTCCCATCACTGGGCATGACTGAGAGGAGGTTGGCTCTATCCTCCTGGCATTCACCCCTTACATATTTATATTTACAATAGGAGACTTTTTTGTCTGTTCTTGCTTCCTCCTCTTCCTCACTTGCTGGAGGTGAGGCAGCAAGAAGACAGCAGCAGAAATAATTAAAACACCAGCTGTGGAGAGAGGGCAGGGAGGATATTGGGGATGGGATGGGACTGAGAGAGGCAAGCCATCAGCCTACAGCTATCTGACACCTGCAGTGAAACTATCCTCACCCTCGGCAAGGCAAAAACACAGCAGAAATAGGTCTGGCTGCTGAGTGGTCCAGCAGATCCGGGAGCTCTCAGCAGGACAGAGACTTGTAAACTTAAAGATGAAGAATTTCTGATAACCAGAACTGCTTTGAGAGAAAAAGGCTATTGACTGACATTTAAGAAGATGTCCTTTTGTCTCCACAGCTCTGTGTTTTTCAATCTAAATTTGGAGTTTGGGCTACTGTGGGTTTTTTTCAGGGTATGAGTTGTGGGTGGGTATTTTTGTACAGGATAATGTATATCTAAGATGATGCAGATTGTTGCTAGAGCCAGAAAGATGTTACAATGTCAGAATGGTGAGGAGAACAAAATAGGCATTTTAAAGACCAAGAAATGGAGAAGAACACCACCACCTGAGTGACCTGATCAAGGTTAGAACATGAGTCAGTCACGGAGGGAGGCGGGCAGGGAACTTGCTTCTGTGCTCCAAGTTGCAATGCCTGTGCCTTCGAGCTCACTAGCTGCAAGAAATAATCACCAGAAAGAATCCTTTGGAAGAAAATGAGAAATAAATGCTAAAAATCAAAATAAATCAACAAGTGCAGTTCAGACTGCTACCATGGAAAATTTTCCCATGGCTGTAGGTGTAAACCAGTGCAGTGGGTGATAAAAAGAACAGGCAAAGGAAATGTTATCTGTAGATCATAGAATTCAAGCATAACTCCAGGCTGGG
>VWYK01088405.1:0-14397 GCA_013399775.1 Semnornis frantzii
CTTTGGACAAGGGCTGGGAGAGCTTTGCCTCTGACCAACAATGTGACAGATGAAAATGCCTTGTGAGAAGAGGGGCTTTGAGGACAAAGCAAGGGACCCACACTGAGGTGTCCTCAACTGCTGGTCAAACACACAATAAGCAGTACAAAGAGATGCATCTGTGAGAAGAGATTGCCCTGGGGGGGAGGCAGATGCTAAATGAGTACATGGTAGACAAGATGACAAGTCTGAAAAACTGAAAAATGCCCTTCTAAAGCCTCACAACTAGAGAGAAAAGGAGGAATCTGGGCTGCAGGCAGAGGAGTGTGGGCAGCAGGGTAAGAGGGGATTCTGCCCCTGGACTCTGCTATGCTTGGACCTCACCTCCAACCCTGCCTCCAGTGCTGCAGTCCCCAGCAGAAGGAAGACTCAGAGCTGCTGGAGTGAGGCCAGAGGAGGCCACAAAGATGATCCCAGAGCTGGAGCAGCTCTGCTGTGAGGACAGGCTGAGAAGGCTGCAGGGAGATCTCAGAGCTGCCTGCCAGTGCCTGAAGGGATTCTGTAGGAAGGCTGCAGAGGACTTGAGTCCTAAGTAAGGCATTTGACTGTCCCACATGACATCCTGATCACCAAACTGGAAAAACATGGACTGGAGGGCTGGGGAGGGAGTCTTGATAAGGTGTTGTAATGACAGGATGAGGAGGAATGGGTTTAAACTGCAGAGGGAAGATTGAAACTGGATGTTAGGAAGTTCTTTAGAGTGAGGGTGGTAAGACACTGGCACAGGTTGCCTAGGGAGGGACTTGTGGATCACAGAACCTCCCTGGAAACATTCAAGGCCAGGCTGGATGAGGCCTTGTATAACCTGGGCTAGTTGAGAGGTGTCCCTGCCTGTGGCAGGGGCTTGCAGGAGGTGATCTCTGAGGTCCCTTCCAACTTGAGGCACTCAATGACTCCATGAAATTCCCCCCAGTACAATCTCCAAGTCTTCACCTGCTTAACCCCTTTTCATCCAGAGCACCGAGGTCCTCTCTTCCTAGCTGCAAGGAGTGGCAGGCTGACAGAGCCAGCATGTTCCTGCTCCCCCTCTGCAGTTCAACCTCCCACAGACAGACTGGAGCTGTTTCAGCACCACCGTCCAGAGAGCATGGTTGGAGGGCAGGAGCTTCCACACCACAATGTGCCCTCATGGCCAACGGTGTCCTGGGCAGCATTGAGTGTGGGCAGCAGGGCAAGGGAGGTTCTCTTACCAATCTGCTCTGCCCTAGGGAGGCCACAGCTGGAGTCCTGGATCCAGTCCTGGGCTCCCCAGGTCAGGAGAGACAGAGAACTGTTGGAGAGAGTNCCGTTCTATGAGGTGCACAACAGCTCAGCCTTTACAAGTAGCTGTGGCAGCAACACCTAGCCCAGAGCCCTGTTGGCTGCCTGAAGCCTTCTGCCAGGGCCCACTGTGGAAAGAGAGAGAGAGATGCACCCCCATGGGAAGGCAGGGAGCAGGCATCTCAGTGACAGCCCACGGAGCAAGATGCAGCAATCAAGTGTCACAGCAGCCTCCTGCCTCACTGAGCTACCCCCAGCCCAGGCTGCCTCACCCAGCAGCACCCCTAGAGCACAACTTGTCCCTGCCAGGGGCTGCTCCCACACCTGGTACAGATCAGCCATAGTTTGGGGTCAGGCTTGGACAAGTCTCTGGGCCTGGAGCCTACAAACAAATCCCTGCTGGTTGAGATGTGCCAGGGGATGATGGGGTGAAGCTTTCTCACCTCTTCTAGTCCCTGCTTCAGAGTTTAGTGTGTGTCTCACATGGAGATGGGTGACAAGTGGGGTCCCTCGGGGGTCTGCACTGGGACCAGTGCTGCTCAGCATCCTCATTAATGATACAAAGACTGAGACACCCTCAGCAGGGTTGCAGATGGCACCAAGCTGAGTGGTGTGGTTGGTAAGGCTGAAGGATGGGATGGGTGCCAGAGGGACCTGGACAGGCTGCAGAGGTGGCTGAGGAGAGCCTCAGGAGGTTCAACAAGGCCATGTACAAGGTCCTGCAGTCTTTGAGATTAATCCAGGCTGGGGGTGATGAGGTAGAGAGCAGCCCTGCAGAGAAGGACTTGAGGGTCCTGGTGGGGGAGAAGCTGGACAGCACAGAAGGCCAAGGGCAGCCTTGGCTGCATGCAAAGCAGCGTGGGCAGAGATGGAGAGAGGGGATCCTGCCCCTCTGCCTGGGGAGACCTCACCTGCAGGGCTGGGGCCAGCTGTGGGCCCCCAAGCACAAGAGAGAGCTGGAGCTGCTGGAGAGGGTCCAGGGGAGGCCACAAAGATGATCAGAGGCTGGAGAACCTCTGCTGTGGGGACAGGCTGGGAGGGTTGAGGCTGTTGAGCCTGGAGAAAAGAAGGCTCCAGGGAGACCTTGCAGCAGCCTTCCAGTGTCTGATCAGAACATCCAAGCAGGCTGGGGAGGGACTGTTCAGAAGGGCTTGTGGTGACAGGCTGAGGGCAATGGTTTGGAACTGGAGTAGGGCAGAGTTAGGATGGACACCAGGAGGATGTTGTGCAGTGAAGGTGGGGAAAGACTGGCACAGGCTGCCCAGGGAGGTGTTTGAGGCCATCCCTGGAGACATTCAAGGTCAGACTGGACATGGCCCCAGGCAGCCTGCTCTGGTTGGAGGTGTCCCTGCTGCCTGCAGGAGGTTGGACAAGAAGCCCTTGGATGGTCCCTTCCAAGCCAGTGCAAGCTGTGAATCTGTCTTCAGCAGATTAGGGCAGATCCTTTTAGTCCCTCCTGGAACCCAAAGCCATGGTGCTACCTCTGGGCATGCTGTGCCTCCCTGTGCTACAGCTTACTGCAGAGCTCATCCAGTCCCAGCTCTGAGCAGATTAAGCCTGGGACACGACTCATCCTTCAAGGGCTAAGCCTCCAGGGTGCAGCTGCTGAAGGTGACTGAAGGACACAAGGACTGTCCCACAGACTCTGAATGACTGCAAAATCTGTGCAATGGTGCCAGCAACACCCAGTCCTAAACCATCCCTGCCCACCAATGGAATCTTAGTGGTGGCAACACAAAGCTTGCAGAGATTTAGATTTGAAGTGACTGTGCCTTTCTGCTCTGCTGAGACCCACCCCCTGCATTCAGTCCTGGTGCTCCTTGCACAAGGAGGACATGGAACTGTTGGAGAGGGTCCAAAAGAGCCACAAAGATGATCTTCCCCTCTGCTCTGCTGAGGCCTCACCTGCAGCACTGCCTGCAGTTCTGGGGACCCAGGACAAGAAGGATCTGGAGCTGCTGCAGAGGGTCTAGAGGAGGCCATGGGATGATCAGAGGCTGGAAGAAGCTCTGCTGTGGGGACAGGCTGAGAGAGTTGGGGCTGTTGAGCCTGGAGAAGAGAAGGCTCCAGGGAGACCTTAAAGCAGCCTTCCTGGAGAAGAGAAGGCTCCAGGGAGACCTTAAAGCAGCCTTCCAGTAGCTGAAGGGGCTGCAGGAGAGCTGGGGAGGGACTTCGGACAAGGGCTGGGAGTGCCAGGACCAGAGACAATGTCCTTGAGCTGGGAGAGGGGAGACTGAGAGTGGAGAGGAGGAAGAAATCGTTTGCAGTGAGGGTGGGGAGAGACTGGCACAGGTTGCCCAGGAAGGTTGTGGATCACAGAATCACAAAATGTGATCTCTGAGGTCCCTTCCAACGTGAGCAATTATGTGAAATGTTTTCAGAGAGCTGCTCTTTGGTGTGCAGTCCATGGCAGCTATGGCAGGAAGTGTCCCAATGCTTTCCTCAGCTGGAGGTCCCAACTGGACCCCTGCTTCCAAACAGGCTCTGCTCTCTCTGGCAGCATTGTGTGATCTCAGAGACCCTGCAGTGCAGACAATCCCTCTGCTGTGGGGATGCTGTGGTGCAGCTGTGCTCTGTGCCAGCTGGTTCCAAGGGGGCAGCTTCCCTTTGTCTCTTTGCCCTGCCCTGTCCTAAAGGTGAGTTTTGCTGTACCTGTCAGCAGCTGTTGGGTTAACATTGCCTGTGCTCGGTGAGCAGCCACTGTTGACTCAGGATGGTGCAGTGTGACTTGATGGTTGGGAATCAGGCTGTCAAGATAGGCTATAAATATCCCATCAGCTTCCTGCTGGGAAGCACTCAGCCTCTCTCTGTCAGCTGGTATGTCACTCACAGCTGTACCCATGATGTGCTCAGACCCTGCCCCTGCCACCACCTCCTCCACGTTGAGGGTGAGCCAGCAGTCAAGCTCAGCAAAGAGCTGATGGCTCTCTGGGGATTGTGGTATGAGATACTTCCCTTCCAGCAAGCACTGCAGCTGCTGGGAGCAGCTGGAGGAGCTGCTTCTTCCTTCTGCTGGGAGCTGGTGGTAGCAGCTGCACCTCTGGCCTGCTTAGTTTGGCTTGTAAGGGTCATCACAATGACTTGGGTTGGAAGGCACTTTCATGGTCATCCAGCTCCAACTCCCTGCCATGAGCCTCTCAACTAGTCCAGGTTGCTTGAGGCCTCATCCAGCCTGGCCTTGAACACCTCCAGGGAGTATCTATGATCACATTCTATGATTCTGTGATCCACAACCTCCCTGAGCAACCTGTGCCAGACTCTCAGCACCCTCACACTCAACAACTTCTTCCTCAGCTCCACTCTAACCCTGCTCTGCCTCAGCTCCAAACCATTTCCCCTTGGCCTGGCTCAGACACCCTCAGCAAAAGTCCTCTGCAGCCTTCCTGAAGGATCCCTTCAGGCACTGGCAGGCAGCTCTGAGGTCTCCCTGGAGCCTTCTCATTTCCAGGCAGAGCCCCCCCAGCTCCCTCAGCCTGTGCTCATGGTAGAGCTGCTGCAGCCCTTGGATCATCTTTGTGACCTCCTCTGGCCTCACTCCAGCAGCTCTGAGTCTTCCTTCTGCTGGGGACAGCAGAACTGGTGGCAAGATTGGAGGTGAGGTATGAGTAGAGCAGAGTCCAGAGGCAGAATCCCCTCTTTTGCCCTGCAGGAAGAGGGCTGCAGCTCTCTTCCCTTGGACTTAGACATCCAGCAGAACATACAAACAGCAGCAGAGGAGCTGCAGGAGCATTAGAAGGAGCACGAGGGAAATCCACAGCCACACAACACCACAGGGGTGAGCAGGAGGGGCTCAGCTGTCCAACACACCCTGGTGCTGTCTGCAGGATGAGCCACACAGGTGCCCTCCACACAAGCCCAGGAATGGTACGTGGTGCTGCTGATGGCAGGGGCAGCAGCAGGCATGGGAAGTAAGGCCAGGAAGCAGGGACTCAGTTGCCTCAGACAATCCCATTCCTGCTCAGGCACTCACATCTGAGCAGAGCACACACAGCTCCCTGCAGCTGTGCCCAGACACAGAACCACAGACTGGCAGGGGTTGGAAGGGACCTCTGGAGATCATCCAGTCCAAGCTCCCTGCCAGAGCAGGGTCACCCAGGGTAGGTTACACATCCAGGAGGGGCTTGGAAGCTCTCCACACAAGAACACTCCACAACCTCTCTGGGCAGCCTGCTCCAGGCCTCCAGCACCCTCACAACAAACAACTTTTTCCTCCTGCTCAGCTGGAACCTGCTGGGTGCCACTTTGTGCCCATTGCCCCTTGGCCTGTTCCTGGGCACCGCTGACCTTCTCTCCAGACCAAAACACCCCAGGGTTCTCAGTCCTTCCTCCTCACACAGATGTTCCAGTTCCTTCATCATCCTCACAGCCTCTGTTGGACTCTCTCCAGCAGATTTGTCTGTCTTGAACTAGAGAGCACAGAACTGGACACAGTATTCCAGGTGTGGTCTCACCAGGGCAGAGCAGAGAGAGAGGAGAACCTCCCTAGACCCAGACATCCGAGGTCCTAGGAGAAAAATGCTATTCCTGACACATCCCTTAGCTCATGGCACAGCCTGGGGGATGCAGGACTCTGCTACATTGGGACTGTGTGAGAAGCTGACAGCTGAGGCTGGGCAGCCTGGAGAAGGAGGCTGAGTGGGATCTGATCAATGCTTGCAGATACATTAGGGGTAGGTGTCAGGAGGATGGGGCCAGATTCTTCTCAGTGGTGCCCAGTAACAAAACAGTGAGGCAATGGGCACAAAGTGGAACCCAGGAGGTTCCATCTCAGCATAAGGAGAACTTTCTTAAGGGTGGCAGTGCCCTGGAGCAGGCTGCTCACAGAAGTTGTGCAGTCTCTTTCTCTGGAGATTCTCAAGGCCCACCTGAATGTGTTCCTGTGTGACCTGCCCTGGGTGCCCCTGCTCTGACAGAAGGGTTGGATTCCAGAGGTCCCTTCCAACCCCTTACCATTCTGTGAGGCAAGCACAGGTGTTTCAAGGCTGCAGGGTGCACAGGGCCCTGTAAAATAAGGAGGTGTCTTGAGGTCAACCACAGGACCTCTGCCTTCCTACTGCTAACCACAGCCTGCAACCTTCAAAGGCTGACCCAGAGCACTTGAGGGGAAGAGCTGGCAGCAGCTGAGTGGCAGGTTCCCAGCACTGAGGAGGCTGCTGAAGCACATTCTCAGCAGCTGCATGTGCTGAGGAGCAGAACAGCCTGGTCTGCACCTGCTCTGCCTGCAAACCTGCACCCATTGCCAGTTCACACAGACAGCAACTCTGCCACAGCCTCCAGCTGCTGCACAGGGAGGCTCTACAGAGAGAGATGGAGAGGCTGCACCAGTGGGCTAAGGGCAACCATTTGTTGATCAGCAAGGCCAGGTGCTGGGTCCTGCCCTTGGGGCAGGCTGGGGGCAGAGTGGGGTTGTTGAGCCTGGAGAAGAGGAGGCTGAGGGCAGATCTCATTGCTCTCTGCAGCTCCCTGAGAGGAGGCTGCAGCCCAGGTGGGGGTTGGGCTCTGCTCCCTAGGAACAAGCCTCTTTTTTTTCCCCAGGCTCAACACCCCCAGCTCCCTCAGCTGCTCCTCCCCAGTCCTCTTCTTCAGACACTTCCCCAGCTCTGTTGCCCTTCTCTGGATGTGCTCCAGCTCCTCAATGTCCTTCAGTTTTGTGCCACCCACTCCCAGAACTCAGGCTTTGTGCTGTGGCCTCCTCAGCACTAAGCAGAGGAGCACAATCCCTGCCCTGCTCCTGCTGCCCACACCATTGCTGATCCAGGCCAGACTGCTGGTGCCCTTCTTGCCCACCTGGGCACCCCCTGGCTCATCTTCAGCTGCTCTCATCCAGCACCCCCAGGTCCTTTGCTGGGCACTTTCCAGCCACTCTGCCTCAGGCCTAGAGCCTTCCTGGGGTTGTTGTGCCCCAAGGGCAGGACCCAGCACTTGGCCTTGTTGAACCTCCTCCCATTGGCTCATAGATCCAGCCTGGACAGAGCCCTCTGTAGAACCACCCTACCCTCCAGCAGATCAACACTGTCACCCAATTTAGTGCCATCTGCAAAGTGCCTGAGGCTGCTTTTGATCTCCTTGCCCACACCACTGACAGAGCTATCGAAGAGAAGTGGCCATGGTTAGATTGGCTTTGGTGCATCACCAAGCAGGAGAACTTCAGCTACAGCCCTCCAGCCCTGTGGAAATCCTGCAATTTGGAGAGAGACCTCCCAGCATTTCAGTGGTGGAGTGAACAGTAAAGAACAGCACAGAAAGATTTCTCCACAGGTTTCCAGCTTTTAACCAAATCAAAAGGCTTGAATCAAGTTCTAGAACCACACATCCCACAGAACTGATTGGGATCAGAGCCAGAGAGATTCCAATGTGGGCAGCACTTGGTGACAAGGTTAAAACTGGCCATAGATTGACCCTGTCAGTCTTCTTCCTTCCCCAAAAGCAATTCTAGAAGGGTTTATTGGGCTATTCCCCCTCTAACTACTAAACCACCTCTAAAACTCCTGAGATTCTCATTTTTTCTTTTTTCTTTTTTTTTTTTTTCCCCTCTTGGAAAACTGCAGAAAGGAAAAGAAAAAAGAAAATCGACCTAAACCTGTGTGGCTGCAACGTCCCCAGGAGGCTGCCACAAAGACACAGCAGCCAGAAGCGAGTCCCTCCCCTGGCAGCAGCCCTGAGCAGGGGCAGGGGCGGTGCTGAGCGGTACTCACTGCCATGACGAGCTCAAAGGGGTATTTGTAGACTCGAACTGGGGACTGGTACTTCTGCACCATTTTTACCACACACCTGGAGGAGGGAAAAAAGAGAAAAAAGGGAACATTTTAGATCCCTTGGCACACTGCAAGACATCCCAGCCATTTGCACAGACAGACCTTACAAGAAGACTAAAATCAGAAAGGGAGGAGAGGAGACATTGTTAGGTAGAGGATGGTCAAGGGTCAGGGCTGGGCTGGCTGCTAAGTGAGTGCCAGATGCTCTCCTTGAAGCCCTCTGCTTCCCAGAGGGAAGAGAAAAGGAAGAAGGGAGAAAGGCTGATGGGGTGGGAAAGAAACTGGACCAGCTGGGATGGAAAGAACAATGCCATGGGATAGAGACGCAAACCAATATGGAACCCAACCCCTGATGGCACCACTGATGCTGGGGTGGGGGGCAGGAACTGGAGAAGGCCCAGAATGGATCCAGCAGCAAATGGGAACCAGATTCAGGAGCTGGACTCTGGAACTCATGGATAGGTATCACAGGCAGAGCATTCAGAGTCCTCCTGGGTTACTGGATAAGAGGCTTGCCCCTGGAGATCCCTCAGCTCACTCCTGAAGATACCCTCCATGGGCTGTGGTCTCTTGGTGGGCAGCTGAGGGTCCCCTGTCCTGTCTGCTCCTCCCCACAGGAGCCACCTCTGACTTCCTGTCCCCCAAGGTGTGGCACAAGCTGTGGCAGTGCCCTTGGTGTGCCCAGGAGCAAGTCTCAGGCAGAGCCTTTCTGCAGCCCAGCCCTTGGCAGGAGCTGTCCCCATCAGCTCCTCCCTGCTAGCAGCAGCCCCTGGCTGTGCCAAGCTGCCCTGAACTGCAGAAGTAGTCTCAGTGAGCAGGGCCTGAGCTGGGCAGTGCCAGCACTGAGCAAGATCAGTCCTGCTTTAGCTCAGGGCAGGATAGAGAGCCTGAATCTCACAGAAGTCAACTTGGAGCATAGGGAACGAGGATGTAATTCTGCCCCCACAACAGAACCACAGCATCGTTCAGGTTGGAAAAGATCTTTTGAGATCATCCAGTGCTCACCCCCTGCCATGGGCAGAGAGCACCTCCCACTAGCTCAGGTTGCTCAAAACCTCATCCAGCCTGGCCTTGAACTCCTCCAGGGAGGTGGATCACAGAATCACAGAATGTGATCTATGATCTTTCAGTCTGTCCCCCACACTCACTGCAACACCTCCAGGTTGGACCTACCCCCACATGGCTCCTAAACACCTGCAGGGATGGGGCCTCAGCTTAGAACCAGCTGCGATTTCACTCCCCAGGCAAGAGCTTTCAGCTCTCCTCATCAAGAGATGATGACCNGCCATGGATGTTCCCCACCAGCACTCCCAGGTCCCTCTCCACAGGGCTGCTCTCCAGCAGATCACCTCCTAGCCTGTACTGGTGCAGTTTATTATTCCTCCCCAGGTGCAGGACTCTGCACTTGTCCTTGTTGAACCTCATTTGGTTCCTCTGTGCCCAGCTCTCAGTCTGCCCAGGTCTCTCTGGATGGCCACACAGCCTTGAGCTGTACCAACCAAGCCTCTCAGCTTGGTGTCATCAGCAAACTTGCTGAGCAGACACTGTCTGTGCCCTCATCAGTGGCATTGGTGAAGATGCTGAACAGCACCCAACCCAGCACTGAGCCCTAGGGGACTCCACTAGTCCCAGCATGTGGTGGTTTCCTTTCCTCCTTCCCAGCAGGGCTGCAGCAAATTCCCCTTGGAGCTCCAACACCACTCACACTGAGCAAAGCACAGAGACACAGAACCGCTGTGGTCTGGAAAAGCAGTCTGTCCTAGGAGCCCTGCAGAGACTAAGTGACACCTCTTGGCTCTTTCTCTTAGCCTCTTTCCTGCCCCACATCTGCAACCACCAGGCAAATGCCCTTGCTGAAAGCTTCCACAGCTTCCTGCATCACAAAGTTGTGTTGGGTTGGCAAAGCCCTCCAAGCTCCTCCAGCCCAACCACTCCCTAACTCTACCCAGGCTGGGGCTGAGCCATGGCCCTCAGCACCACAGCTCTGCTTTTGGGAAATACCTCCAGGGATGGGCATTCAGCCACCTCCCTGGGCAGCCTGGGTCAGGGCTTCAGAACCCTTCCCGAGAAGAAGTTTCTTCCCATGTCCAATGTGAACCTCCCCTGGGGCAACCTGAGGCTATTTCCTCTCCTTTCCCTTGTTCCTAGAGAGCAGAGCCCAGCCCCCACCTGGCTGCAGCCTCCTCTCAGGGAGCTGCAGAGAGCAATGAGCTCTGCCCTCAGCCTCCTCTCCTCCACACTGAACCACCTCAGCTCCCTCAGCTGCTCCTCCCTCGACCTTTCCCGTTTTTTCCTTTCCACAGAGGGAAACTTCTCCCAGGCTGCAGCCTGTGTTTGGGTAAGGCTCCCACTGGCACAACCCCCAGGTTGGCCACACAAACCAGGGCAGTGGCAGCATGGCCCAGGCTGTTTCTAACTGCTGCCAGTGACCTCTGCAACTGAGTCCCAGCTCCCTTAAGTGGCACAGGAGGTGACAAATGACTCCTGACACCAAGCAGCAGCCACACAGCTGACTGGAATCACTCAAGAGTACTCTCAGCCACTTTTGATGGTGGCTTAAATGCTCCTGTACATCAAGTAGCATTGAGCTGGTTTAAGCCAGGGAAAGAAAGAGGAGGAAGCAGCAGCATGGTTAAAGAGCAGGGCCTGATGCTAAGCTAGCAACCACATCCCACTGCCTGGGTGCCCACTGCCTGCTTCCAGCTGAAGGCAGCCAATAACTGCAGGCAGTGCAAACAATTCCCTCCTCATCATTTCAGTCCTCCCAGCCACCTCTCACTGTTCTCATCAGGATTCCTCCCTCAGACTCCCTTGCTTTAACCCTCACATATGCATCAGTAAGCAGCATTTAGAGAAGTGCAGAACTCTCTTTCTTCTCCTCTGCTTTATTAGGGCTGCTTTGTGCAGCTCCTTTTACTTTAAATCCCTCCTATTAATATCCTCTGTGAGCATCAGAAACACAACTGGCTGGGTTGCTGCCTGGGGATGCTGTGCTGCTTGCACCCCACTCAGATGCCATCACTGAGCAGACACAGCCCTGGGCAGCATGACGCAGAGCAGAGCTCAGCTCAGCACTCACAGCACTCACACAACTTCTCCCTGACATTTGAAGCCCAAAAAGGGAGGGGAAATGAAAATTAAGAGGCAGGTAGAACAGAGAAGCATAGAACAGGTAGGGTCAGAAAGGACCTTCAAGATCATCCAGCCACAACCCCTCCCACCAGCACAGGCTGCTCAAGGCCTCCTCCAGCCTGGCCCTTGAGGGAGGTACAGAATTGCCACAGAATCACATTCTGTGATCCATAACCTCCCTGGACACTGTTCCAGTGTCTCCCCATCCTCACAGTGAAGAAGTTCTTCCTAATGTCCAGCCTCAATCTACCTATGTCTAGTGTGAAACCATTGCCCCTTGTCCTATCACTATAGGCCCTTTTAGAAAAGCCACACGAAATCATGGGAGTCAAAGGTGGAATGGAAAGTGACCTCTGGAGATCATCCAGTCCAAAGCAGGGGCACCTGGGGCAGGTAACACAGGAACACATCCACAGGGATCTTGGAAATCTCCAGAGGAGACTCCACAAGCTCTCTGGGTAGCCTGCTCCACTCTCAGTCTCCCCTCTCCCAGCTCAAAGCCATTGTCCCTTGTCCTGGCACTCAAAGCCCTTGTCAAAAGTCCTTCCCCAGCTCTCCTGCAGCCTCTTCAGCTAATGGAAGGCTGCTCTGAGATCTCCCTGGAGCCTTCTCTTCTCCAAGTTGGACAGCCCAAACTCTCCCAGACTGTCCCTGCAGCAGAGCTTCTCCAGGCTCTGATCATCCGCATGGCCTCCTCTGGACCCACTCCAGCAGCTCCAGGTCCTTCTTGTGCTGGGTCCCCAGAGCTGGAGGCAGTGCTGCAGGTGAGGTCTCAGCAGACCAGAGGGGCAGAATCCCCTCCCTGTGCTGCTGCTCTCCCTGCTCTGGATGTAGCCAGCACACAGTTGGCTCTGGGCTGTCAGCAACCAGTGCTGGCTCCTGGGCACTTTGGCACCAACTGACACCCCCAAGGCCTTCTTTGCAGGGCTGTTCTCAGTTGTCTCACCACTCAGCCTGGATTTGTGCTTGGGTAGGTTCTCCCTGAAAGACAGCTGCAAAACATCCTCCTACAGTCAAGTCCAAGCAAGGGAGAGGGGAAAGAGACTTTAAAAAGCTTGAGTACCTGAGCAGGGGAACGTTGGTAGCAGGATCTCACACTTGGGTACTCCACGGAGGATCACCTTGCTCAAGGGGCAACACTCAGGACTTGCTGAACCTCTCGGAGCCTCACTGGTACTAAAAGCCAGCCCATGCAGAAGTGAGCAGAAAGCATCCAGTTCACACTGGAGTGACCAGAGCAGAGGCAGGCAGGCAGGCAGGCCAGGCTGCTATCAGGTATCAGCCACCCAAGTCCAGAGGCACAGGGCACCTTGTAACACAAGGCTGTAACATGACCATGCCAAGTGCCAGGCCTAGCTCTGCAGGGACCTGCCCAGGAAGCATACAGAGAGCAGGAGAAGCCTCAGCTAATGGATTTAGCTGCATCTCACTCCCTGTGCTGACCTCACCTGCTAGACCAGGAAGCCCTACAACTCTGTGGGCAGAGATCAGGGACCTCCACCACAGCAGGAAGACTCAGTGAGTCTTGATGGACATGATGTTCTCAAAGGTCCTTTCCAACCTCAGCAGTCCTAGGATTCTGTGATTGAGGCTGGAAACAGCCAGAAATGAAGCCAGCAGCAGCAGTGGGATGGCATGAGCTGCACTTCAACTGCCTTAACCATGCTTGGACACATTTGTAGCTCCTTGGTGGCCGCCACAGTTTATTGTCCCATACTGTTCTTGCTGAAAGGAGCTTGAGAGGAAGAACCAGGACTGTTGTGTGGCAGGGAGGTGTATGAGGAAAGGCTGAGAGCTGGGTTTGTTCAGCCTGGAGAAGAGAAGGCTCAGGACAGACCTTATCAGCAAGGACCAATGCATGAAGGTAGGCTGCTGAGAGGATGGAGATTCCCTTCACACAAGGAGTCCCACAGGAAAGACAAGGGGTGATGAGGACAAGTCACAGCTGGGGAGATTCCCATTAGATTCCAGGAGAAAGTGTTTCCCCATGAGCACAGCCAGACACTGGAATCACCTCCCAGGGGCAGCAGAGGATTCTCCTACCTTGGACAGTTTAAGGACTCAGCTTGGCAGGGTGCTGGGCAGGCTCATTTCAACTGCAGTGTGACCGGGAGAGGCTGGAGCAGGTGATCCTTGGGATCCCTGGCATTCTGTGATGTCCCTTGGAAGCTGTGGAACCTAAGTGGCTAAAAAGTGAGCCCAAGAAACCTTTCATACCTTGAGCAGAGCTCAGCAGCAGACCTTCTATACCCTCTTCTCAAGGCAGAGCTGCACGACACTCATTCTGCTTCTTGAAGCAAGAGAGGCTCCAGCTGCAACTCCTGGAAAAACCAAAATCAACCAAAGAGGCTGTGAGGGGGCACACAGACACAAGTGAGAGTGAGGCAAGACCTTCAGGGCCACATGAGCTAAAGATGTGCATCCTCATGGGCAGATTGAGACTGGAGACTAAGAAGAGCCTTTGCACTGAGGATGGGGAGACACTGGAACAGGTTGCTCAGGGAGGTGATCATATTCTGTGATCCACGACCTCCCTGGAGGTGTTCAAGGCCAGGCTGGATGAGGCCTTGAGCAACCTGGGCTAGTTGAGAGGTGTCTCTGCATAGTCTGTAAGGAGAGGCTGAAGCTGCAGTGCACTGCGGTTGGCGGGGCTGGAAGGGACCTCAAGGATCACACAGCTCCAACCCCCCTGCCATGGGCAAGGACACCTCACACTGGATCAGGTTGCTCAGAGCCACATCCAGCCTGGCCTTAAAGACCTTCAGGGANAGGAGAGGCTGAAGCTGCAGTGCACTGCGGTTGGCGGGGCTGGAAGGGACCTCTAGGATCACACAGCTCCAACCCCCCTGCCCTGGGCAAGGACACCTCACACTGGATCAGGTTGCTCAGAGCCACATCCAGCCTGGCCTTAAAGACCTTCAGGGATGAGGCTCCCCCCACCTCCCTGGGCAGCCTGTGCCAGTGTCTCAGCACCCTCATGGTGAAGAACTTCTTCCAACATCCAATCTGAACCTACCCACTTCTAGTTTTGCTCCATCCCCTCTATAATCCTATCACTACTCAACATGCTACAAAGGCTGTACAAAGTCCTTCTTGTAGCCCACTTCATATATTGGAAGGCCATGATAAAGTCTCTCTGGAGCCTTCTCCTCTGCAGACTGACCCAAATCCAGGAGCAAGGAGCAAGGTCATGGACTGGGATGGGTTGGAA